>JASXSY010001781.1:0-120139 GCA_034509805.1 Sipha maydis | reverse complement strand
AAATTGTGCATCACGAATTAAAATGTACTTATTATAAGTTTATGTTACAAATAGCAGTTAGATTTAGGGACATTTTTAAATTGAGAAAATTATTTAAATTAATGAATTAACGAAGTCTGTAAAAATATAATTTTCATAAATATTTTGAACTCTTTTTACAGTACCTACTTCTTAATTTTTTATATATATCATATACAATAGCTTAAATATCATAATATAACATACATATCCAAAAGTAATTTACACTTTAGCTCCATAATACTATCTGTAATATTAATTATATAAATGTAACACGCATAGTATAATAAGTGGCAGTGTCAAAAAAACATAAAACATAAAAATTCCAATCAATGTTTGATTTATTTGTACGTTTAATATCAATTTTAATGTTTAGTAAATAATAATAACTATGTTCAGATAATGTAAGGCTATTATATAATTAAGACCTAAGTTAGATTAACATAATTCTATTTTTATGATGATGACATGCAGTTATAGGAGTCATGACAGGCCAATATAAAAAGGGAGCCGGAACTGACTAACTCTATCCACAGTTTTTCAATATTCTTGAACTTAAATGCGTGAAAAAGTGTCATATATTTTTAACGATATGTATTCACATTATTGTATTTATTATAAATTATTAAAATAATACTGTATTCATATTTAATTTTTCTTTTAGATTTGAACTATCTAATTAAAAGCTAATCGATTTAAAAGAAAATAATACAGATAAAGCAAATAAACATTAATTAAGATTATTGTTGATTTTTTTTTAAATATTTCTAATAAATAGACAACAGATTATATGCATATACATATGTACATATACAAATTACACTAAATCAGTGCATTTTATAAGGAATTTTCAATGGACGACAAAAAATGTTTTTCTCAAAATAGTCAATGTATAATAGGTACCATAGTACTACTATAGTATTACACGTTCGTTTCGCATTATTTCGCCCAATCTTTCAAAATACTGTCAACAGAGTATAATCACTGGACGACATTTGTGTACTAGTTGAAAAATGCATTGCACTATATAGATACTGTATTATATTATGTTAGTAATGAATATAAATAATATAAATAATATAGGATATTAATCCCAGTATTATTTTTTTTTTTAGATTATAAATAAATAATTAATTTACGAGTATTAAACATTTAATAATTTTTAATTTTTGTTTGATTTTTAATTAAAAACTATCCAGTTTTATACTTCATTTAAATGAATATAAATATTGTAATTTAGAACTTAGTCATTCTAAATCTAAGTCCTATTTAGAAAAATATAATTTAGCCATATTTAATGTATAATATTTATTATTTGCTACCGTTATTTTATTATACATTTAACATAGCTATTCTGATGTTTGTTTCAAAGTTTAATTTATTTGAAATCTTGAAGATTATATAGGTAAAATGCTATTTCAATTGATAGACAATTAATTAAAAATAAAGAAAGTAATAAAAGAACAAATACCACAAAAATAAAATATTAATTTTTGTTTTAGGTACCTATTGATTAACTACATACAAACTGAAACTAGAATAGATTACTTAAAATTTATGAAAATCATATTTTTACATTACAATATTTTTGTTAAATTTCATTTTAATCCGTTTTCTTATAGTTAGAATAAATATTTGTATTTATTTATATCGTAATTAAAAAACAATTTATAATTTATTTTAATATAATGTTTTACCGGTCGATTTTTAAAATATATTTTCAAATTATATTTATATTTCCACTATTTATAATTCTATTATTTTTGTATAATTGTAATCTTATTCATGGTTTTAACAAATACTATTCGCCTCCAAATCCATATATTTCTTGTTATTTTGAAAATCAACCTGCTAATTCTTTAATTGAATTAAATCCACTCGAGGTTGACAAAAACAGTATTTTTTTCATTGAAACATCGTGTAAACACGAAAATGGGATCAATTTAAACTTAAGGCAAGGCTGTGCTATAGAGTCTGCTGCTAAATTGAACCCAAACTTAAAAGTATTTGTTTTATTTGTTTCTCCTACTTTTATAAACAATAAATCCGATGTTATTAAACGATTGAACATGTATACAAATGTAAATTTTAGACGTATAAATTTTGTAAAATATTCCTTAAAAACCCCTTTACAAGACTTTGTAACTTCGAACACTATATTCACTAGTCATTGGCCAGTTTCTCATACAAGTGATTTACTGAGGTTTCTGACATTATGGAAATTCGGAGGAACTTATATGGATTTAGATATGGTTCTAATGAAGTAATAATCAATCACATTAAAATATTTGTAAAATCAACATGAATACTAACTTTTAACTGCTTTGCTGTTTAGATCTTTAGAAGGCATCACAAATTTCGCCAGTATCGAATCGAATACAACAGTCGCATCATTAATCTTGAATTTTGGTTATGATGAGATTGGTAAAACTATTGCTGACATTGCAGTTAATGATTTTGCTAATAATTATCGAGATAATGATTGGGGCTACAATGGTCCTGGTGTTATTACCAGAGCACTCATGAAAATCTGCAATACAAAAGTGGTGAGTGAATCTAAAGTATAGTAATGTTTATTACGTTGAATTGAAATAAAAGTTAAGTACTTCAAATTCGTTCTTTTTTAAATGTTAAATACAATCAGAGGATTTTATTTAGTTAGTATGAGATAATATTAAAGTTTTATGATAATAACTACTTGAATATTGTATTACTAGTTTTATTTTATATTACTAACCATATGTAACATGTATACTAAACTATTATATTAGGTATATTGATAATTAAATTTATATAATATAATTCGGTATATTAACTATTATATTATGCTGTTAGTCTGTTTCAATGAGCCTGAAAAACAGCAGGCTGTTTGGAAAAATAATAAGTAGTTCGCAAACGGGCTGCCCCATTTCAAAGAGCCTATTCTTTTTGCAAAAAGACTAATTTTCCATATAGCCTACGATATATACATATTTCATACAAAAACATTTAAATCTGATTTTGTTTTAAATGAAATATGTAGCTTAAATTATTTTCATGTGAAAAGCATTTCCATATTTTTATTAATTTATATGTTCATATAATTCAATAATTTTTAATTAATTGTTTTATATACTTTTATCGCTAATTTTATACAAGCACATTAATAAAATATACTACAATCATTGATTAGAATTTTAATGATATGGTATAAGAATATATCATATGTATAAAGGACTGCGCGAAAAACGATAATAGTATTGCTAATCTGTTTAATTTTTATAGTTTAAACATTCAGAACTCAAAAAACTAAGTGATAAAGTACAAAATAATTCAAAATAATTCATTGTGGCAATACATATAGTTTTTGATAAAATTAATAAAATAAAAATTAAATTTTCTTTTTAAATCCAATGATCAACGACAAAACTATATAATTGTCAGATATTTTCTTTTTTTGATTATTATAATTTTTCACTTAGCCCTTCATATATATATATATATATATATATATTATTGCATTACCTTATTAAATTATTTATCAGAATGCCTAAAATTATTTTATTACCAAAAAATAAAATCCTTAAATACTTTATAAAATTGTAGATATTATAATATTATGCTTACCTTCAATTGATAATTTACTATTTAATATAATAAACAAATTAAAATTATACTAATATCTCCAGATTATTTTTTTAAAGATAACAAAATTTTAAATCAGAATCTATTATAAGTCAAAAATGATACAATAACATGTAATTATGATTTAGCCTGTCGTGCCTCTTAATACTCGAATATTCATCCATTTGAGATCAAGTGGTTGGAAGTGGTTTAGCACTAGTGTCAAGATCAGGTTTTTACCAGAGCCATCCAAACGGTTTTTAGAGCATGGGGCAATATGATTTAGGGGGTCTTCAATTATCACAATAATATACGAGTATGATAAAAAAAATTCACAACAAGTTTGCAAAATTTTGGTAAATATAGTTTTCCAAACATCAACCAATTATGGTCATTTAAATTCATTTTTACAATGAATTGTATTTTTAATAACTTTTCAACAGTTAAATATTTAATAAAAATTCAATGTGTTTCTAAATATTTTATAAAAAGCTATAAAATATAAAAACATGGATGTTTTCGCGTTAATATAATTTAGAAATTATAGTAAAGTAGCTGAAAATGTAGCCTGTATAATAGCACTTAAATATAAATTTAAATTAATTTTATTTAATTAAACTTATTAATAATATTAAAAAAAAAATAATAATAAATAAAAATAATTTAGAAATAATATATTAATACCAATAATCTTTAATAAGTAACGCCAAATATTTCTAATCAATCTGAACTTCAAAGGGACTCCCTTTAAATTTTTTTATATTGATGCCTGAGGAAAAATTTTCCCTTCTCTGGTCACGGTCTTGGACATCACTGGTGTGACTATTGTGACTTACATGTCAAAAAATTAGTTAAAATAAAAATTATACCTGTATAATAATGAGTATTTATTATTTGTTTTACAATTTTAATAATTTTATGGAAATATCAAATACGAAATAAAATAAGCTTAACTTTGATTTTAAGTTCAAATTTGAAAAATATAAGGTTAGCTTTTGATCATTACCGAGGGTCATTATTTTATATTAATTGTGCTGTATATATAAAATGAACAAAAAGTATTTGAATCAATATTCAATATTCAAAATTCAATAATCAATATTCAAGTACTTTATAGTTGTTTTACTAGGCATAATACATAGTTTTTAATGACAAAATTATTTTAATCTCGAATAGCAAGAATTCAAATATCACTAGGTATTTTTTTTCTTAAAAAAAATCGCTTAGTATTCTTTAATATGCTTATATATTATTTTTAATTATTTATAAAATACTATTTTCACAAAAAAAAAAACCTTCAATGTGTTTAGTAAAAATGAAAGCAATTATTTTTATTATAAAAAAATAAATGTAATTTTTTTTAATTATTAAAAATTGAATAAATTTTGATTTTTATAGATAACTGACTTCAACAAACAAAAATGTAATGGATTTATGGTTTATGGACAGGAAGCATTTTGTCCAGTTAAGTGGGAAGATTGGGCACTATATTTTAATGCAACTACTAGTGATGAAGTGATGGCTTCACTTGAAAATAGCATGGGAATCCATGTATGGAATTTTCACAGTCAACATACACCTATTATAATTGGATCAAAACAACCATATGGTTTAGTTGCTCAAAAGTACTGTTCAAGTATTTTTTCTTTGGCCAAATATGTTTTTTAAAAAATCTAAACCATATCATTTTTTTGTTACATATTATACAGTGTTCACTATTAATATTAAAGTAATTAATGAATATGTAATAATACTACTAGAGGTACATATTTAATACCCAATCAAACTGCATGTTCTATAGAAATACAATTAATATAGAAAAATTTTACACTTATTTGGGTGAGAAAATCACCAGAATTACTAATGAGATAAAATTATGAAATAAATACTTAATTTAAAATTTTTAGAAATTTAGACTTTATAAAGCATATTTTTTTTCACTCGGTACGAAGTATACCAAAAGATCAAATGACGAAGTCCACTTCAATTATAGTTACTCAGCAGTTCTGTAAAAAATACTTTTAAAAAGTATTTGAGTAAATATTCAAATACATTTTTTTTCAAGTATTTAAGATACTACTCAAATACTATAATTGTATAGTATTTCAAATAATTTAAAGACTTGTGTTGTTGTGTTTGTGTGCAATACCTACTAGCTACTACAATTTGTCTACCTGTCTACCTGTCTGTTGAACGTATAGTTTTAAGTTTTTACAGTGTTAAAATCCAGTCAAGTAATTTATTAATTGCATAAATAAAAATTATAATAACCTATTAATTAAATATATTACATTTATTAGAAAACTACTTAAAAAAATAAAAGTATTTGAAAATTATTCCAAATACTTTTGTTTTTTATATGCATATTTGGAACAAATTACTTAATATTACTTTAAAAAGCAAATTTATTCTCTGCTCAAGAAAATATCATATCGGGAAATAACAGGCAAAAATATTATAAGAATAAATAATAGTTCTACAATGAAAATCAAAAAACATGAATAAGACGAACTATTAAATAATGAATAAAAAAATAATAAATAACAGTAAAAGCGTTACAGCCATACAGTCATCGTTCGTTTTCAAATGTCCACCGCCCACCAACGTCTATATTACGTCCTAATCAACCACTGAAACGTCAGTCTACGGTGCTACATGATCGCGCATCGGCAATGACCAGACCAAGTGAATAATAACATCACCTACAAAGTGTCAGCACTCTTTTTCCCGCCTCCTTATGATATCGTTACAATTACCATCCAGTGATGAGACCGAAAATATATCATCAAGATAGATTTTTTCAATGAAAAATCGCTTTCCCGGACTCAACAAAGTATTGTAAATCTCAAACTCGGACTACGAGCCGGAAACGCGGACATTGTGATAAAAATCAATTTAAACCGTCGGGTATAATTATTTATTTATCATAAAAATGCCATGCTTGTGAATTATATTATTTTTAATATCGAATTAACGATAAATGTTTTTATTTAATATTTAAACAATAAAAATAAATAAAATAAAATGACATAAGACAACCACATATCAAAGCGATTTGTATAGAAAATTGTAACGGTTTTACTGAAAATCATAAAAATATATGAACCGTATAATATTATTTTTATAAAAATCTTTAAACAAGTACTTATGTTTTGATACAACAGTAATGTATTAGGAAACCAAAATTGTCACTTAGGCCATATTTTAGATTCTGAACGGAGTGAAGAATGTACTGATTTTACAATGATGTGTGTTTTTTTTTTTTTTTTTTTTTTGTGTCTGTCGACACGATTTGGGGCAGTAAAAATGCTTCGATTGTCTTATGTAGCAACTTTTCTGAAAGAAAAGTAAATCTATTTGGTACTTTGGGGGGTCAAAAGTTAAAAATTTCCAATATTTTTTAAATGCGACGGGAAAAACCATAAAAAAATTTGGGAAAAACGGGAGTTTTTACGCAAAACCAGTTTTCGACATAATCAAATTTTTTATTTTGCTATAACTCAAAAACTAATCGATGTAAATACTTGAAATTTTCACCAAATGTTTAGATTAGCGTTCTCTATACACCATTAAATTTTCAAAGTATTTTGACTTTTATTAAGCTATTTATAGACAATTGAAATTTTCAATTTTTTTAAGTATTTTTTTTTAAATAACGATAAAATGTTTTTCGCTGCCCAGAAAATCTTGAAAATTAAATACAAGGTTTCTTATAAGGTGTTCCTTAACTGATAAAAAAAAATCTAAAATCGTAAGTCACAACTTTTTTTATAAGTGCTCAAAGTTCCAATTTATATGAAATATGTAAAAATCACGATAATTTGCAAGTTATTTTGTAGATAAAAATTCATAAAATTTTTTCTGTTTATACTTAAGGTTCAAAATTTTAACACTAGGTTATCTATAAGCTACTCTTCAAAAATCTTTAAAAAAATTTCTACCGGAATTAGAGGAAAACATTTTATGACTGTTTGAAATTTAAATATTTACGAAATTGCATAAAATAGCGATTTATTCTCAAACGATTTTAAATATTTTTTATAATTCAAAAAGTATAAATCGCAGATATTTGAAATTTCTACCAGCTGTTAAGACTGGTATTTTCTTTATGTCATATTTTTTTCAAAATATTATATTGATTTTTAAGCCACTTATAGGCATTTAAAATATTCGATTTTTTTACATTTTTTTTTATAATCGGTGATAAAAAAAATTTGGTTCGTACAAAATACTTGAAAATTTAATAGAAGATTCCACAGAAGTAGTTCTTAAAGTCGTTCAAAAATTATTAAAATCCATAGGCACAATTTTTTTTATAAGCGTTTGAACAGCGAATATTGACATAAAATTACATGTAAAATATAATATAATGTATAATATTCTAGACTGACAAAGATACCGTTTTTTTTTTTTAAATGCTCTAACTCAAAAACGAAAAACCGCAACAACTTGAAATTATCACCAACTCTTTATATTGACGTTTTCTATACATGGTTAAGATTTCAAAGTATTTTGACATATTTTGATTTATTTATAGACAATTTAAATTTTCGATTTTTGTAAAAATTTTGTTTTTAAACATCTATAAAATTTAATTGGTTGAACGAAAACTCTTGAAAATTATATACTAGGTTTATAATAAGTTAAACTTATCGTAACTAAAAAATATTGGTGATCGGTTAACTCAATTTTTTTTTATAAGCCCTTAATGCTCAAATTTGTATAAAATGTGTAAAAATCACGATAATTTGCAAGTTATTTTGTAGATAAAAATTCATAAAATTTTTTTTGTTCATACTTAAGGTTCAAAATTTTAACACTAGGTTATCTATGAGCTACTCTTCAAAAATCTTTAAAAAAATTTCTACCGGACTAAGAGGAAAAAATTGTATGACTGTTTGAAATTTAAATATATACGAAATTGCATAAAATAGCGATTTATTCTCAGACGATTTTAAATATAAGTTATAATTCAAAAAGTATAAGTCGCAGATTTTTGAAATTTCTACCAGCTGTTATGATTGGTATTTCTTTTATGCAATATTTTTTTCAAAATATTATATTGATTTTTAAGCCACTAATAGGCATTTAAAATATTCGATTTTTTTACATTTTTTTTTATAATCGGTGATAAAAAAAATTTGGTTCGTACAAAATACTTGAAAATTTAATAGAAGATTCCACAGAAGTAGTTCTTAAAGTCGTTCAAAAATTATTAAAATCCATAGGCACAATTTTTTTTTATAAGCGTTTGAACAGCGAATATTGACATAAAATTACATGTAAAATATAATATAATGTAGAATGTTCTAGACTGACAAACTATATCGCTGTATGCAACTGCCAACCCATCCTAATTGAAAAATATATTTATCGTTTCAAAATAAAATATACTTTTTACAATGTTTATAAATAACAATGTATTATATCCTAGACAAACATATGAACTCCGTTCAGAATCGTTATTCGTATACAATGATATCTATCATTGCATTCAAATTTAACAAATCCATTATAATAATGACCTATCCTATAAGCGAGGTGCACTCCACCCCTAACTGTACAGCAGAGGGAGGCCCATCCGGTTCTTTTTTATTAATTTATATTGTTAATTTTTGAATTTTGAAAATCCAAAAATTACTGAAGGTTTAGAGTTTAAAAAATTCAATGATAGTAATGGTGTATTTCAACAATGAAATTTTTGTAAATAAAACAAAGTAAATTTTCTTAATATTGACACTTAGTCACATTTTTTGGATTTACAAGCAGATTAATTTTTTTAAAAACTAAAAATTATATGTCAGATTAATTTTTTTTTTTTATTTATAAAAGTCTCGGCATCTAGGGCCATTGGCTACTACAAATTTATGTGGTTACATTGGAAGGTAATTAATTATACAGTATTAATATAAAGTAATTTACAGAAGGTTGATTAAATTAGAATTGATTATAAATTATATCGTGTTTTGAATGTTGGCTGGCTGAAGGGCTTCGGCGAGAATGGGTGGTACTCCTGCTTCCCGTTTTTCTCTCTCAAACTGGCGGCATTCTGTAATGATATATTTGATTGATTGTGAGCTGTGTGCCACAGCTTGTATAAATAGAGGGGTCTTCCCTCTTCATCAGATGTTGATGTGTTAACGATGAGTGCTTAATTCGCAATCTGTTGATTGCCGTTTCTATTTTCCTTGATATGTTCGGTGGGGAGGGCCATGCTAGGGTGGTGTGTTTGATTTCATTGAGTTTTGTAGAACCTTGTCTCCAAGCCCGAAGCCATATGTTGCTTGTGATTGTTTTAGATAAAGATTTGTCGTCGTGTAGAGTAAAGTCGTTAAGTTTTATAGCGTCAGGGGATGATATTGCTTGGCGACCATTTTCATCGGCTCTCTCGTTTCCCGTGATTTGACTGTGGCTGGGGATCCATATCAAGATGATGGAGTATCCGGAATTAGTGAGGTTATGTAGTAGATTCTGAATTTTTCTGGCGATTTCATTCGGCGTGAAGGGGTTTTCGATGCTCCTTAAAGTGCTTAGCGAGTCGCTAAGTATAGCTGCTTTGAGTATGCGTCTTGTTTTTATGAGGTCTAGGGCGATAGAAATTGCCGTTGCCTCCGCTGAGTATACTGAGCAGAAATTGGGGAGTCTTAGCATTGATACGTGATCTTTAAATACTACTGCAGCACCAACTTCGTTATCCGTTTTAGAGCCGTCGGTGTATATTTCAGTGTGGTCGCAGAGATCGGCAGTGATTGATTGTAGGTATTGGTTGAAGATTATGGGTTATCATTCTTAGCGAGTTCGCTAAGTTCCCTGTTTACGTAGTTGTTGAATAGCCAAGGGGCCATCAGAGAGATTTCGTTTTTAATAACGTCTGAGTGAGGGAAATGGGTGTCTTCTAGGGAGTCCGTGATTTGTTTCGTTACTTTGAGATTGTTTTGGGTACGTCTGATTACGAGTAACATGGTGTTGTGTACCCTCCTGATATCGAGTGGCGCGACTCCGGCTATATTGAGGACGCTGAGAATTGGGCTGGAGCGAAAAGCTCCGGTGACTAATCTTAGGCCCGTGTTGTGTACGACGTCTATCATTTTAAGTGCGGATGCCTTGGCTTTTATGAACAGAAAAGAATTGTATTCGAGCTTGGATAAGATGAGAGCTTTATATATTTGTAATAGGCTGGAAGAATGGCTTCCCAATGATTTGTGAGCGAAGCATTTCAGCGTATTAATTCTTATGAGCGACTCCTTTCGGATGGCCTTGAGATGTGGTATCCATGTGTTTTTCGAGTCAAACAGTATACCTAATATTTTTATGGAATTTTTGATGGGGATGGGTATATTGTTCATAGTTATAGTGGTGATACCAGTATTACTTTTATTTGTGAAAAAAATGCACTGAGATTTTTCAACCGAAAAGGAGAAGCCTGATACGAGTGTCCAGTCCTGCAGTGTAGTTAGAGTGTCCTGCAAGTATGTTATGGTTGTCTTGGGACTGATGCTTCTACAGAAAATGTTAAAATCATCAGCGAACAATGTTCATTTTACGGGGGGTGCTGTAGCTTGTGGTATATCATTGATTGCTAAAATAAATAAAGATACCGATAGAGTGGACCCTTGGGGTATGCCGTTATATTGTGTATATATTTTGGACGGTTTGTTGTTGCACCTTACTTGAAAGGTTCTGTCGGTCAGGAAATTCTTTATGAAATTGAATAATTTGTCAATGGATATGATATTTGACAGGATTTTTAATATGCAGTATCATAAGTACCATGCAGTACCATGCAGTATCATAAGCTTTGGATATGTCGAGGGCAATGAGGCCCATCACTTGTTTCGTTTCGAGAGTAGAATGGATTTCCGCTTGTATATCATGTAGCGTGTTGCTTGTACTTCTATGTCTTCGAAAGCCGTTCTGGCGAGGATCGAGCAAATTGTTTTTTTCAAGAAACCATCTATGTCTGGAGTCGATGATTTTTTCCAATACCTTGACCATGGTATTGAGGAGTGATATTGGTCTATATGATTTGGTTTCGAATTTGTTTTTGTTTGATTTAAGTATCGGGATGACTATAGAGTGTTTCCATTTTTTGGGTATTGCTCCGGATGACCATATTTTGTTGAATACCATGACGATTGAATCCAGGGCGGAAATGGGGAGGTTATGAATGAAGCAATACGGTATCCCATCTGGTCCCGGAGCGAGACTGGTGCATTTTGATATAGCTCTGACCATTTCAGCTAATTGGATTGGAAAGTTGAGTTTTGTCTAATCGTCTAGATTGGGGTTAATGCAGGATGTATAGTATTGGTTTCTCATGTAAATGTTGTTATTAAGAAACGTTGTATTGTAGTTTTCGTCCGAACTATTGTGATAGAAGAGTTCGCCAAAGAGATTGGGTATTTCGTCGGGGTCAGTACATAATTCTGTGTCTTTCATAATCTGTATGTAATAATGGGTGACCACGGATTGCTCTTACTCTGCGCCAAATTAAGGATGGGTCCGCCTTGGGCCCCAGGCCGGAGGTGAACAATTTCCAAGATTTGGCCTTGCCGCTTTTAACAAGGTATCGGGTTTTAGCTCTGAGTTGTTTCAGTTTTATATGGTCAGAGGTGCTTTTTGAGTTTTGGAATGTTTTAAGTGCTATGTTCTTTTTTTTTGATTGAGTCTCTTATTTCATCGCTCCACCAGGGAACTAGGTTTTTCTTACGCGAATTCGTGGATTTTCCAATTAAAATTTCTGCGGCCCTGATAATGGAATCGGAGATAAACGTGATATCGTCATCGATTGAGGAGGAATCCGACTGGGTGTTCTCCAGCATGAAAGTGTCTATCAGGTTAGAAAAGAATCCCCAGTCTGGGTTTTTTAACAACCATCTGGGGATAGAAGATGGTGATAGCGTCTTGGTGGAGAGCAGGGTCATAAGAATCGGTAGATGATCGCTGTCATATATCTCTTGTAACACTGACCAAGAAATTCTTTGGGCTAACGACGAACTTGAGATAGTTTAAGTTTGTTTCTTGGAGGCCAATGCACATGGGTGAATATTTTTGTATAATTATTTGTATATCGTGACGTTTTTTGTTAAAACTGTTTATATTCCATTGTAATATGTTTAGGTTATTCATTGTAAATACTATATTATAAAAGCGAAGATAAACTATTTGTGGATTATTGTTGTTGGGGTGAGGGAGAGTCGGTGGGGTCAGCTGAAAGAGACGATAGAAGTGAGTTGGCTAGTCTCGTGAGTCTGTTCTTGATGCTTAGGTTATTAATTTTCGGGCGGACCGTGTCGATAATTACAATAATTTCCATAAATGAGATATTGAATGTCTTTACGATACTGGAAGGGTTAGGCTCGGAAAGTGTGTTTTCAATTATGTATTTAAATTGATTGAAGTTGATTTTTACGTTTGGGATATTTTCAAAAGCCTTTTTTGCAGGAAGTAGCGCTTAATCTAGTTTCATTATAATCTGCTCGATCGAGTTTGTGCGTTTTGGTTTTTTTTTGAGGGGGTTGCGGGTTTTTGACTGATTCTTTTAGTTTGGTTTCGAGTGTACCGTTAATGGTCCGTGTATTTACGGTTTCTGTTCGGGGTGGTGTTGGATCGATTGGGGTTTTCGCGATAAACGTGCTATCCTGACAGCTGGAGCTAGATGTTGATGGTGAGGGTCTTTTTACCTGGGCGGGTGGTTCCTGTGTGGCTGGTGGGTTGATTATTGTTTCCTTGAGGTTTTCATCAGTGTGTGGTACATCCATGGAGAAGGAGTGCTATCTATATTTTGAGTTATCTGTTCGTTGGTAACCATGATATT
The DNA here is from genome assembly GCA_034509805.1 of Sipha maydis. Classification (NCBI taxonomy): domain Eukaryota; kingdom Metazoa; phylum Arthropoda; class Insecta; order Hemiptera; family Aphididae; genus Sipha; species Sipha maydis. The sequence goes on along the minus strand of JASXSY010001781.1, from coordinate 106,701 downwards.
TTTAACCGGAGGTGTGTTTGGGTTGTTGCCATGAATTGGTGCGGCATTATATTCTGATGTTTTTTTACAGTGGTTTAAAGTGAGGCCCGTTTGTTTGCACAAGAAGCATGTCACAGTGTCATCGGATAAAAAAAGAACCGGATGGGCTTCGCTCTGCTGTACAGTTGGGGGTGGAGTGCACCTCATTTATAGGATAGGTCATTATTACAATGGATTTGTTAAATTTGAATGTAATGATAGATATCATTGTATACGAATAACGATTCTGAACGGAGTTAATATGTTTGTCTAGGATATAATACTTTGTTATTTATAAATATTGTAAAAAGTATATTTTATTTTGAAACGATAAATATATTTTTCAATTAGGATGGGTTGGCAATTGCATACAGCAACATAGTAAAATTATTTAAAAATAATGCATGTAGTTATTATAATAATACCTTATATTAACATATAGCATCAATTTTCATATTTATATATGTGATATCGTATAATGTATGTTGGCCATTACACATGTTGACGACGTTGACGTTGATACTTGATTGCGACTTTTAAAATTAACAATGGATTTATGTAATTGATAAATTAAATAATTTCAACATCTCCAAAATTTTTTAGTTACGATAATTTTAACTTATTATAAGCCTAGTATTAAATTTTCAAGAGTTTTCGGTCTGCCAATTAAATTTGATAGATGTTTAAAAAAAATCAAAAATTTAAATTGTCTATAAATAAGTCAAAATACTTTGAAATCTTAACCATGTATAGAGAACGTCAATATAAAGATTTGGTGAAAATTTCAAGTTGTTGCGGTTTTTGATTTTTGAGTTAGAGCATTTAAAAAAAATGTAATTTGTAAAAACGTGATTTTGCGTAAAATTTCCCATTTTTTCGTAATTTTTTTAACGTTTTTTCGTTTTTTTTTAAAAATATTGAAAAAATTGGATTTTTGACTTGCCAAAGTACCATCTACATTCACTTTCCTTTCAGAAAAGTTGCTGTTTAAGCAAATCAAAGCATTTTTACTGCCAAAAAAGGTGTTCCTTCATAAGAAAGTAAATATGGGCATGACAACTGGATAATTTTAGTCTTTAATTACTTTTAACATTCAGTGTATTCCAATATTTATTTAAAAAAAAATTAAAGTAGAAAAAGCACGTTTACACAGATAAGTTGTCGAAAAGCCTATCAAGTTCCTCAATGCAATTTTAGCGATTGCTGGATAGTCCTTCCGAATATTTAACCAAAATGGCACTAATGGTATGCTTTTAAAATACGATCTTAGAGTCTGATTACATGAAAGTTCAATCAACGAATCTTCTTCTCACTGTTATTTTTAATGTTTTCAAACATTTGATAACGTTAATTGTACACTAATTGGACACTACAGAGATAATATTACATAATACAGTAGATAATATTGATAAATATTATTAAAACCAGATATATTATTGAATATTGTATATTTATATGGTTCACGGCCCAGTACCATGCTACTCGCGGTCCACTTGTGGGCCGCGGCCCATGGGTTGGGAACCGCTGGTCTAGACTATTATACATTATATTATATTTTACATTAATATTCGCTGTTCAAACGCTTATAAAAAAAAATTGTGCCTATGGATTTTAATAATTTTTGATTGATATTAAGAACTACTTCTGTGGAATCTTCTATTCAATTTTCAAGTATTTTGTACGAACCAAATTTTTTTTATCACCGATTATAAATATAAAATGTAAAAAAATCGAATATTTTAAATGCCTATTAGTGGCTTAAAAATCAATATAATATTTTGAAAAAAATATTGCATAAAAGAAATACCAATCATAACAGCTGGTAGAAATTTAAAAAATCTGTGACTTATACTTTTTGAATTATAACAAATATTTAAAATCGTTCGAGAATAAATCGTTATTTTATGCAATTTCGTAAATATTTAAATTTCAAACAGTCATACTATTTTTTCCTCTAAGTCCATAAGCCACCCTTGTCCTACACCTCCACTTCACTCGGTCAATCACATCTCCTCTGCACACACCGACAGCCCTGTCATTCTCCAAAGTTTCCAACCATCTCTTTTTTGGTCTTCCTCTTCCTATTTTCGCGTGTATATATGTTCAGCCGAAATCATCAATTGTTTTCGTTGTTGCTATTTATAAGTATGACTATAAATACTTTTTATTGACTAAAATAGATACTAGTTTACGCGATTACGGATTACTTATATTATGAAAGTAAACGTTTTATTGATGAACAATTAGTTTTATGAAACACTCGTTGTTTTAAACTAATTTTAAATTGTTGTGCCTTTTGTAATATTTCAATATTTGTTTGTTTAAATTTATGTATATAACATAAATAAAAAACATTATATTAGTAATAAATACATGTCATATTTAAATAAAAAAAGCAAAATAAAGACAATACCTATATTAGTTTGCGTAAAAAATAAATGTAGGTAAGGTAAGTTGATCTGATTTGTAAATTATTTTGAAATTAATTATTATACTATTTTATAAAGGATATTACTTAATTGGATAAGGCTAAGATTACTATGTATGCGAATTCTGATGAGTACGGTCGAAATCCTCGTCCAAACAAAGCGGTTATACTGTCCGCATTTTCTGATATTCTGATAGTATGTTTTTGCCACTCAGCAAAAATATGGACAAACTCGATGAATTTTTTTTTCTTGAAAATCCTTTAATAATTTTATTATTGTTAAATGGTGGAAAATCGGAGCATGTGAACAAGCTCTTTTCTAGAAGAGACGACAAAGAAGAGTTTAAAATATTATTTCAAGGGTTATGGGACCAGCCGAAAAAGTTTTTTGAGTATTTCAAGATGAGACCAGCATTTTAATACATACTGAAGAGAATAGAAGAAAGCATCAAAATATTCTCAGAATCCTGATTCAAATAATTTATATAATTGTAAAATGAATAATCAAAAAAAATTTTAATTAATAAATCAAATCTCGTCAAAATAGATGCTGTTACAATGAAAAAATCAAAATTGTTTGAACGCTTAACTGTTTCTGACGTACTCATCGCTGCCAGTGTAAACACTGTCATAAGGAAACAGACGTTCGTTTGTTTAAACGAATTCGTCAGAACTCAGAACTCGCATATATAGTAACTGTAGACAAATGCACATGCAATTTTTAGAGAATCTTCTAGAAATATTGCCATCAGTTAGTACTAACAATAAAATTTTTATCATGTAAATGTATTTAATATTATAATGTAAAAATGTGTATTATGATTATATTTAGTGAACATTTCAAGTGTTTATGGTTATTAGTTTTAGAGGTACTAAAAACAAACTATATCAAATTTGTTAAAAAGTTGTTTTCTATTAAATGTTTTGTTATTCCCAGATTTTTCTTTTGTTTTTGTTGATTATTTTGCAAATTATAAAGAATTGTTTATCTTGACTCTCAAAAGTACAAACTAGATTAACTTTCCTACCAAAAAAGATGATAAAATAAAAAATCTAAGCATAATTGGATTATCAAAAATAAATAATAAATATAAATCGATTATAAATGTTATAAAATAACGATTTTTAGCTATTTTCATAATCCATATGAAACAAAACTTATTGATCGTCAAATTATTAATACAAGTTGTAAAAGGAAGGTCACAGAAGATATATTTATTCGACCAAAAAAAATTATTTTCAAAGAAATTCAACAGAATAATTGTTCTGAATTTAACGACATAAAGTGTTTACGGAAAAATTCATATGAACATCGAAAAACGCTCACCGTAAATCCCACTTCTATTCAAGAGGCTCACGAAGCTTTGGAAAATTTAGATATAAAAACTATGAGTGGTGAGTCCTTTTTAATATTAAACGATTCAAAAAAACTTATAATTATATTTTCATGTCAAACAAATTTAACATTTATAAATGAAGTTGATACCATTTATATGGATGGAACTTTTAAATACTTGTACATACTTTTTGCTAATTATTTTTCCTCGGTTTATAATGTTGATAATCTTAACATAAATTTAAACGATTATCCAGTTCTAAATAATATAAATCTTAAACTAAATACTTGGCACATTTCAGAATGTGAAATTAAAGATATCCTGAAAACTCTTAATAATAAATCGGGCGTAGGGCCAGATGAGATCCCTCATTTTGAAAATCATGCATGATTCCTTTGATAAAACCATTACACTACTTTTATCACTCTCTAGTGGAGTCTTTCCCGATTGTTGGAAAAAATCTTTTATTACACCAATTTTTAAATCAGGTGATAATAATAATATACGCAATTATAGACCAATATCAAAATTATCACTTATACCTAAAATATTTGAAGCTCTAATTACAAAGAAACTTGTTACAGTATTATCCAACTACATAAGTTCTTTCCAACATGGTTTTAGACTAAAACATTCTATTATAACTGATCTGTTAAGTTATCAAACTCAGATTCTACAATCATTTGAAAAGTGCCAGCAGTTTGATGCTATATGTATAGATTTTCAGAAGGCATTCGACAAAGTAAATCATAATATTTTTTTACACAAATTAAATTCATTTGGTGTTAGTGGAACGTTTCTATTATGGTTATCATCGTATCTCTCTGACCGGTATCAGATTGTAAAATTATCTTTTCATACCTCACATGAGTTTTCTGTAACCTCAGGTGTCCCTCAAGGTTCACATTTAGGTCCTCTATTGTTTTTAATTTTCATTAACGACCTACCTCAATTGTTTAATAATCCAATAAAAATTTTGCTTTACGCTGACGACGCGAAACTATACTGTCCAATCGATTCTATTGCAGATTTTGAACTTCTACAGATGAACTTAAATTTACTTTCTACCTGGTGTAACACTAATCACTTAAAACTAAATATTACAAAATGTTAGGTTATTTCCTTTACTCGCTCCGAAAATCCAATTATTTTCAAATATAAGATTAACAATATTATACTAAACAGAATTCAAGTTATAAAAGATCTGGGTATTCATTTTGAACATGATTTATCATTTAAATTTAATCACAAAACAATATTGAATAGATCATACAAGATGCTTGGCTTTATAAATAGAAATACGCAAGAATTTAAAAATGTATTTTGCTTGAAAAATCTATATTGTTTTCTTGTACGTTTTTACTTAGAATTTGACTCATTAATTTGGTCCCAAAATTTGTTGAGTTGTATTAATGATCTTGAAATTGTTCAATATAAATTTTTAAAAAGAGTTGCATATATTAAAAATTGTCCTATAGCTAGATAATCATTTGATACATCCCAGAGCTCAATTGGACTAGATACTCTTTCCGTTAGAAGAAAATTAGCAGAGGTTTTATTTATATATGACTTATTAAATGGAAATATAGATTGTCCATATTTATTGGAACAAATAGGCATTCGCGTACCATCATATTTCTCTAGAAGTAAAAAATTATTTATTATTCTCTACTATCTAAAAAAATCTGGTGCTGATTCATTTTTCCCACGTGCGTTGAATATTGATAACAAAATCTCCTCATTAGAATTTTTAGATTTAGATTTTTTTTCAACTACTCGTGTTAACTTTAAATACAATGCTTTATTATTTTTAAGAAATATAGAATTATACACTAAATTTATTTATAAATAATATAAAGGAAAAATGTCTTGTATAATTGACACGGTCCCGCGGTAGGTGGAGGTACAGCACGTACACCACTATCGCGGACCGCCCCGGCTCTCTACCCAGCCACAACCTGGAGCAACGACAATACCGGCCCGGCAAAAACCTCACCTACCTCGTATATCGGGCAGAGGGGGGGGACCGTTGCCGGAAACCGGTGACAACGTACTCACCGTACCGCAAAGGCGGCCTGTGCTGTTTCGACCGTCACATAACGTGCATCGTTACGTCTATCGTTTTCGACCATCTTTTTTTTTTTTTTTCTTTTTTTTTTTTTCCGTGTTTGAACCGACGACGGCCCCGGAACTGTTTATCACATTGCTTCGGGGCCGTCGTCATCGTTTATTTATAAAAAACAAGAAAACGTTACAAATGGCGCGCTTCCCGTTGGCCGCGCATTGTTACAATATGAATGCCATTTGGGAAGGGCCTGTCGCTTTGATTTTTTGTGCCTGTTGGCTCACTTCGCGGCCCGGTGACTGCACCCGCCGGCCTCGTTGCCCGTTTCATCGTCCTTGCTTCACGGTCCGGCTCACGGAGCCCGCCGACCTAGTCGCCGTCTCCTTCCTCCAGCTTTTTCGGCAGCCCTCTCGTCTTCCTCCTTCCGGGACAGGATCGCCTCAACCATATCTATGAATGTTTGCCTGCCGCGTGACCATGCTGCTACGAGCCGCTCGTGCAGGCGGGGGTCGTCCTCCCAGGTTGGTAGGTCCCGTGGTCCGCAGAGAAGGTCCTCTACGTCCCCTGGTATAAGGTCTCGTCCGCCGATGTAACATCGCATTGCATTACGATACTCACTCCAATGTGGGCACTGGAAGATTGTATGCTCTGCCGTGTCGTCCTCCAGACCGCAGTACAAGCATGTGCCATCCGGACACCTATTCATGCGGCTCAAGTAATGACGGAAACATCCGTGGCCAGTCAGAGCCTGTGTCAACCGGTAGGTGAGTGCGAGTTCAGGTCTCAGCATCCACCTGTGCACGCTAGGTAGTACCGTGTGCGTCCATCTAGCGGTGCTAGATCTGTCCCACCTTGCTTGCCATGCACCGATGGTAATGCACCTCTCCTGCGCCTTGACTGTCGCCGCGCTGTTCTCCCCATCACCTTCACCGAGCCGGTCGGCAACCCTTTTCCTTTCCAGCGCCGTTAGGTCGGCTGGTATGATGGACGCCAGAAATAAAGCACCGTCAGTTGACACGGTCCTATAGGCACGAACTATTCTCAGAGCCACCAGCCTTTGAGCGCGGCTCATCACTTCTCTGTTTCTTGCCGTGCGGGTAGCCACCTCTGCCCATGATGTAGAGGCGTATAGCAGCTTGCTGCTTACCACGGTGCCCAAGAGTTTTCTCTTGGACGCCGAAGGGCCTCCGACGTTCGGCATCAGCCGACCTATGGCGAGGGCGGACTGCGTAGCCCTGGCCGACGCACCTGCCACGTGCGCGGTGAAGGATAGGCGGGTGTCCAGATCGATGCCGAGATAGCGGACCGTCCTGCGTACCGGAATGATGTGGCCGTTGAGCGATAGGGCCGGGTCGCTGTATGTTTTTTTCCTGGTGAGGACTATGGCTTCGGTCTTCTGAGGCGCCAGGCTCAGTCCGTGTGCCGTCATCCAGCTTTCCACCAACCTCATTGCCTCGTTCACGATGACCTGGATCCTCTCCGCCTTACGCTCCATGCCGATGATGGCAACATCGTCTGCAAATGCTACGAGTTGCACGCCAGGTGGCATTTGCAACTCGAGGAAGTCGTCGTAGAAGACGTTCCATAAGGGTCGCTCCAGCTCTTAGCTTGCGAGGCTCTGATTTCCCTCCTCAGATTGCTCCGGAGCGAGCGATAGGTCCGCGCTGCTTCCTCCACTGTTGCCATGCCGTCACCTCTTCGCGATGCCCGCTGATAGGCTCGTCGCGCACGGTACACATCACCCCTCAGCTTGGCGATTTCGGCCGTCCACCAGTGTACCTGCTTCCTTCCTCGCGGCGGGCCTGATCTGGTGGGCATGCAGCTGTCACACGCTCTGCTGAGGTATTCCACCAAGCGGTCTGCTGCCTGGTCGGGGTCGGTCTCCTCGTTCACGATCGGTAAGGCCGAGATCCGCAGGTGTTCATGGAGTACATCCTTCGCTAGTTTTTTATAAGACCATCCGCGGAAGGTGACAATGCCGGTCTCTGCCTCGTCCTGTCCCTGTTTCAGGATGTACTCCAAGTAACGATGATCGCTGGCCGATTCCAGGTCGTGGAGCACGCACCATCCATGGAGAGTTGCTGTGCGCGTTGTTCGAGTGAACGTCACGTCAATGACGGATTGTGCGTTCGCCCTGACGTACGTCGGGGTACCGCCCTGGTTGGCTACCGTCAGCTCTAGTCCGGCCATCAGTTCTACAAGTCGATCCCCTCTCTCGTCGTTAGACGCTGAGCCCCACGACCTAGACCAGGCATTAAAATCACCACCGACCACGATATTAATGCCAGGGCCTATCGCTCTGATCGCGTCAGCCAGCTCGTCCAGAAAGTTGTCGTATTCCTGCTGGGGGTCGTTTCTGCTATTGTAGCAGCTGAAAACTGCAGCTTCGCGGCATCTGACCCAGGCGATGCCACGACGAGCGCCTCGGTCCTCGATCACCATGGTAGATGACGTCATAATGGCTACCGCGCTTTTTCCGTCGCTGCTGGCGACCCATCGGCTCCTGTCCGCTGGGTTCCAGTTTTGCTCCGATACTAACGCGATGGATGCACCCCTCTCCGATGCGGCTTGAAACATAAGGTTCTGCGCAACGGAGCTCGTGTGCCGGCTTATCTGCAGGAAGCGGATGATCATTTTGATGTCCGCTGCCTCACCGACATGGCCTCCCTCCTGGCTCCACATGTGGCGGACCCAGGACGGTGTGCTATTCTCGAGAAACCGGCTCTGTCGCAAGCGACACATCGGTCCTCACCCGAGGTGCATTCCTTCTCCTGATGTCCGGTTTCTCCGCATCTCCTGCACGCCTGTGCCAGATCCGGCCCGTTGCAGGTGTTCGAGCTATGGCCGAAACCGTGACACCGTTGACACCTGATTGGGGTTCGTCGCTTCGGGCGAACCCTACACATCGTCCAACCAACCGGTATTTTTGTTATCTTGGCCGCCGTGGAGGGGGCCATCGTGGCCGTAGCAATTTGTTGCCCATTTCTGATGGCCCACAATCCGGTGACCTGGATGTTGTCTCGCTCAGAGAGTGCGATTGCATCCTCGCCCAGGACGGCTCCCCTGAGAGCTGCTAGCACCTCTTCCTTCTGCACGGCAGCGTCCAGGTCGAGAATCTCCACTTCGGTTTTGGTACTTAGCCTCACCACTTGACCGACTCGGTCCCCCAGGTTGGAGGTGATGGCCTCACTCAGCTTGCTAGCCGCAGTCTGAGACGCCACTCCCTTGGTCAGCTCGATGATGAGATGTCCATCCTTCGTCTGCCTCATGACATTGACCTTAGCTCCTAAATTTTCTGGAGAGATCCCGCTGCTTGACCTGACCGCCTTGACTGTATCAGCGTAGGAACTGCCAGGTGCTATTTTGATTAGCACTGCTGGAGATTTTACGGGTGTCCTCGCTGGGACGGGCAACCTCGACTGTTGTGGTCGTGCCTTCTGAATAGCACCACGTTTGGTCACTGTGGTCCATTGAGATTCGCTAATCTCCATATCAGTCGGTTCGCAGTGATCCGGTTCCCTTTGAGCCGCTGCTTTTCCTGCGGACACAGAGGTTGATGGAATAACGTTGGAGTCTCTGATGTCGCCAGCGGGATTTGGGCGCTGTCTTCTTCTCTTTCGTTTTGCTCGATTGTCAGCGACGTTGACAGTCTCAGCCTCGTCCTCCGAATCATTTCTCCACCATCTCGGAGTCAGCGTCGTGTCGGTAGAAGCATCAACCATGATTGGTCTAGGCGGAATGATATCTTTTGTTGTATCCGTTGTGGAGCGTTCGTGCTCTTTCGTCTTCTTATGTACTGGGAACTTCAGTTTCCCTTTTTTGGTGAGGACGTTGCTCAGAGTTTCCTCCATTGTAGAAAGGAGCTCCACCATGTACGTCAAATCCACGTTTCCTACTAGTGCTATCTTTGCCTCGTGTATTGCCGACTTCAATGTGCTTCTCATGGAGAGTAAAGCTGATTCTGTTGGGTCTCGTGACCATCCTTTCGGGGTTGTAGGGGAAGCAGGATGCTTCCTCTTCGTCCCTGTTGAATTGCTCAACATGCTGCCATTGTCAGATGATGGGCTAATGTCCCTATCTCTGTTGTTGTCCGTTTGAACGGTCGGACTTCCGGTTTTCTCCATTTGAACGGTTGAAGATCCGCTGTGTTTTCTTGAATTTGTTTCCATTTGATTCCCACGAGAATCTAGGGAAGTGGTCGTCCGCCGCGTCAGAGCCCCGAGTGACGCGGTAAGGCTGTGTACTGTGGGGGGCGCCAGGTGCCCCACAGGGTCCTCGTGGACACGTGTCTACCTCCGTGCCAAGGGACCCCCTTGACGAGTTGGGGGTTGAGGGGTTTTTTATCAGGGTTTTCCTTCCCTTAGGGCATTTACTAAGCGCTAGTAGGCTGCCTCCGCCTTACCGGCCCCGACTGGCTAAGGTCAGGACCAGCTCAGAGCCTTCGCAGGTGTTTGCAGGCTAGCTCCGGGACCTGCCAGCCCCCGACCAGTTAAGGTAAGGGAATGGCTCTAGAGACGCCGGCCCCAACTAATTAAAGTAAGGACCGGTGAAGTGGGAACCTCTTAGCACCGATCAAGTTAATGACAGTGGGCCCCCCCACCACGGCAAGGTGGGTCCCGTCGGGGGGGATCGTTTTCGACCATCTATATTGTGTTTATATTGTCTATTTCTATTAGTTGTTTTTTTGTTATTGGTGCGATCAAGTGATCACCACTATTATTATTATTATAATCGTATACGTGACTTTATTTTTTATTATAAAAATAAAGTACATAGTATCAATTACAAATTCTTTTGACCGGCCACCTCACCGAGGACAACCGTGAGTCCGCATCAAATTGGCTTCCCGGAAAAGGAATCACCCGGTGAAAGAAGGCAAGGTAAGAGTTTTTATTCACTGTCACTACCTCGGATTTGCTAAAATATTGTATAATATATAGATATTCCAGGTGTGCTTAGTATTTTTTTGGTGGCGCGTTATATATTTTCGTCTCTGACGAATAGGGAAATACGCGCGACTCAAAATAGCAGTGAGATAACGGTTAGGGTAGAGTAGTCGTTAGCGATATATCACCACACCGCACAACTCCCCTTCCTAAACCGGCCCGTCGAAAATAGATCGACGAGCGCGACAGTGGCCTTGTAGCACCACACGCACAACGCGGATCACTGTCGTCGCCGCCGCCGTTACCGTCGCTCGTGATTACGTGATTTTTCGTAAATTATCGCACGGTGCGGTATTATCTATTATCGTTAATCGCATTTTAATCAACGACCACAGCAGCGCGTTAGCGGGCCACATTATCAAAATAACAACAGCTGCGTGATAAACAGTTTGTTTTTTTTTTCGATTGTTATTCATTTCAATTATTCGAGTTTTTTTTTAAAAAAAAATTTCTTTTCCTCACTAAGTCTTGTTTAGTGACGCGTATACTACACCCCCCTTTGCGTGTACTCCAATCAATAGTTTATTGTATCGAATAGTTGTAATTAGAATTATTTATAATTAATTTTCACACTATGTCGAGCAAAAATATTGATCAACTGACGTTGACGGAGTTGCGTCATGAGTATGAGAGTAGGCTGATACCGTCATCCGGGTCCAAAGCGGACATTGTAACAAGATTAGAGGAACATTTGCGCACAACCGGTGTCGACCCAGCGAGGGTACTTTTCACGATTTCTGTCGGCGACGGACAGGTACGGGGCGATTCGACAGTAATTGTAGACACTGCGCCTTCCACTAACGCAAGTTTGTTGGGGGGTGACTTCGATAAACAACGACAAAACTCGCGGGGATATGAACACGACGTGTCCACCCAACACCAATCGCGACGCGAATCGGTACGTCTTCCGGTAGACACTCACGACAATACGTACGCGCACGCTCACCATCGAGAGATTCCGACCGTTTTTCAAAGTGACAACCACGCGCCCGCACAGGCGGGTGACGACCGCGTCAACACCGCAGCGAGTACGTCGTATTACACGCGTAACTTGACCGGTCAACAAACGGGTTTAAATAATAATTCGCGGAATTTTTCGTCATTCGCACCGCGATCACAGGAACGTTCCGTATTAATACCGTATGAGGACTTGCGCGCCGCAAGAGCTTCACTACCTGAATTCTCCGGAACAAGGGCCGAAGACCCCATACGATTTCTAAATAATTCGGAATCTGTCCTATCGCAGGCAAACATACACATGTCCGGCTGGTGTAGAGCTGTTGAACCGCAATTAAAGGGTACGGCCGCGACTTGGTGGAAATCCATTAAGGTCCTGGAACTATCCTGGGATGAATTCCGAGTCGAATTTTTAACAAATTTCGACAATGACGAAATTCAACTTCGGTTGCGCGCTGATATATTGTTGACACGACAGTCCGCGACACAATCATTAACGGAATTTATTTTGGATAAAAACCAACTCGCGCGTCGCGTAAATACTGGCCTATCCGAAGCGGATTTGGTTCTGTACATTACCGGATTAACGCGCGAAGAATTCCGTACGCACATACGACTTCGACAGCCGTCTACTTTCGTCGAGCTTCGACGCATAGCGAGTATTTTAGATCCTGTCGTATGCACACCACGCTCAACCCCGCGACATGATAACAATCAACCCGGGCAAAGGAGGTGGCAAGGTCGTGACACGGGGCAACCCGTTTCACAACCCCGCGCGAATGCCCCGAATAGGAACGCGCATGCGTCTCAATCGCGCACGAACCGTTCGAGCAGCGATCAGCCGGGGCCGTGTAGGTACTGCGGTGAACGACACTGGCATAGGCAGTGCCTGCACAGACCGACCACGTCGGGAAACGGCGGGGGAGCCAGGGGGAACTAGTCCATCCCGTTGACTCCGAACAACCCCACACAACATCACCCACCAAGTTCGGTATTACGGGCGGTAAAAATTTAGGCGATTTTTGCACAAATTTTTCCGCCACGTCGTCGGCGAACACATCGTTCAACGCACACGACGACGCACCTGTCGAGACTCAATCTCAGACCCCCAACCTGCACCACCCCATTCTCAGTCTTGCTCATCTCAACGGTGACACGCAAGACCACAACCACTCGACTTCGGGGGAAGTCTTAGGTGCAGGGACAAAGGCAACAGAGACACGAGTACTCACCACCACAGGTAGCGGGGGCGCACTCACATTACACACCCCCACGTCAGTCACACCTGTAGAAGATCGGCTAGCGAACACAGAGGCAATCGAAACGGATGCTTTGGTTATGGCAATTCAACCTGCTCAACAAACATCCTTGGTCGCGGTTAAGAACCAATTGTACCGTTCCGCTCAGCCATCTAAGTCAAATATCGTCTCGCGAACACGCCCAGACAAAATTCCGACCCCCGCGGTCGAACTCGAATTTCCGTCAGGCTTCGTAACGGCACTTTTAGACTAACAGGCACAACAATCGTATGTAAATCCGACCATTGCCAACAAATTTGGCACACCCACACACGGACTAAAATCATCAGTTCGAATGGCAGACGGCCATGTAGTCACCACTAGCGGCTCGGCTGCGTTCGAAACTAGGATAGGCACGCTAGATATTTCTTTCGAAGCGACCATCTTAGATGATCTGTACTGCGACGTATTACTTGGACACGACTTTCTAGTTCAAAACGAAGTCTCTTGGGATTACGCCGCATGCACAATTCACATGGGTTCACAGATTAGGACATCGACATGCTGGAAGGGCCAACCACAGCCACATAGCGCGATTCCTGATTTAAGTCAGTTAGATATTGGGGGCGACCGACAAACTCGCGCGAGACTTACTGCAGTGTTAAACAAATATCCAGTAGCATTCAGCGATAAGGTAGGCCGCACCAAATTAATCGAACATGAAATTCTGTTAAAGAATCCCACTCCTATCGCGCTAAGACCTTACCCGTACCCAGTTCAGAAACAAACTGAAATTGACAATATGGTGCGCGATATGGAAATCCAAGGCCTCGTAGAGCCAAGTACCTCACCGTGGGCCGCACCAGTAGTATTAGCGAATAAGAAGGACGGAACCGCCCGACTTTGCGTTGACTATAGGCGACTTAACGACGCGACCGTATCCGACGCGTACCCCATGCCCGATCTAAGCAAAATGATTCGACAAATGCGGGGCGCGAAGATTTTCAGCGTACTTGATCTCAAATCTGGCTATTGGCAAGTGCCACTTAGCACTGACGCGCGAAAATACACGGCATTTCGGACGCGTAGAGGTCTTTTTCAATTTCGAGTATTACCCTTTGGTCTCAAAAATAGTCCCATGACTTTCGTAAGACTTATGAATGAAGTTTTGAGGGGGTATTTAGATGAGTTCGTACAGGTCTACCTAGACGACATCGTTATTTTTTCAAAAAACGAGTACGACCATTATGCCCACTTAGACAAAATTCTGGAACGCTTACAGAGATTTGGACTAACATGCCACACAAAAAAATGTAAAATTGGCACATCGCAAATTTCATTTTTAGGGCACATTGTAGACGCTGAGGGTATCGAGAAACAACCGGAGAAATTAGAGTGTATCAACAATTTTCCGGTTCCAAAAAAATTAAAGGACGTTCGTAGATTTATGGGGGTTTGTAATTGGTACAGTCAATTCGTTGACAACTATGCCGACATTATAGTCCCACTTTCGGATCTATTAAAACAGGGGGCGAGATGGAAATGGACAAGTACGGAACAGCGTGCGTTTGAAAACATTAAACGCGCACTGTACTCGTCACCGAAACTATCACCACCAGATTATAGCGCACCGTTCTGTTTACAAACTGACGCAAGCGAAATTGGCGTTGGAGCAATCCTCTTCCAACGGGGTGACAGCCCGGAGGACAGACGCATAGTTTCTTACGCGAGCAAAAAGTTTAGTGACACACAAAAACGGTACTCTGCGGTAGAACGCGAGTGTTTGGCTATAATTTGGGCGACGGATAAATTTCGGCCATACCTCGAAACCCGACGTTTCGAACTCTTGACCGACAACGCGGCGCTAACATGGCTACATAGGGCAAAGGACAAAAATTCCAAATTAACGCGGTGGTCTTTACAACTAGCGAATTTGGATATTAGCACAGTACACGTACCGGGTAAGCTCAACGAGGCACCTGACTTACTGTCGCGCGATCCTGCGCCTGGCGAACCAGTAAACGAGGACAGCCTCGAAGATAAGTTAGTTGGGGTCCCCATCACTCACACAAATCACGGACCCGAAACCGACAATCTTTTTTCTACTTTCGCCGCCAATGATAGTTACGCGCCCATCACAACGGATATTCTCGTAGCGTGGCAGTCCGAAGACTTGTCTACGTCCGAAATTATCCATCACCTCACAGCGGACATCCCGGTGTGCAATACGAGAAGTTCCAAAACCGGAACAGACACATATGTCTTTACCGATGGGCTTCTACGTATAAACATCGGCCACAACCTCCTCGTCGTAATACCCAAGTCCAAAACACAACACGTCATTTGGAGGTATCACGATCACATTTTAGCTAGCCATCCAGGATGGAAAGAAACGTACAGGGTGGTTAGGCAAAGGTTCTACTGGAAGGGTCAGAAAAACGACGTCAGGTTATACGTAGGTGCGTGTCATATATGCGCTTGCACGAAACCACTTAACACACGTCCCGATGACCCTATGCGCGCTAGAACACCAAAACAACCATGGGAAGTTATTAGTATTGATCTGATGGGCCCCTACCCCCGCACACATAGGGGCAAAGCATATATACTAGTAGCGACCGACTGTTTTAGCAGGTGGACCGAGGCTTACCCACTAGGCACCGCCACCACTAAAACAATAACCAAAACACTCGAACGCGAGTTCTTTTCACGTTTCGGTTATCCACGCGTGTGTCTCAGTGACAACGGCCCCCAATTCGTCTCAACCGAAATGAAAAGCGCGTTAGATAGTTGGGGAACGGAAGGTTGGACGACTCCAGTATACCACCCGAGGGCCAATCCCGTTGAGCGTCATAATCAAGAACTAAAAAAAGGTTTGCGCGCACAACTAGTGAATGGTAAACATAGTTCCTGGGACACAAAACTGGCCCCGATTCTGTTTGCGATTAGGAATAGGCGTAATGAGCAGACTGGCTATACCCCTGCAATGCTCGTTCTTGGCAGAGAATGCAGAAGACCGGGGGATTGGGCACTGTCGTCATCAACGCACGTTCTTGTCGATATACATGAAAAGGAGAGGTCAGCGCGCGAGCAGCGTGTTTTAGGTGACAAACTAACGACGGGTGGTTGCAATGATTCCAAGTTTTGCGAGGGCGACGTAGTCTACTACAAGTCACACCACCTGTCGAAGGCACACGACGGTTTCCACGCCGGTTTCGTCCCAAAGTGGTGGGGACCGGTAGTACTTGCAAAACGAGTCGGGAAAGGAGTATTTCTCACCAATCAGTCACTGGCACGAAAACTTCACGTCTCGTGCTTAAAACGGGCAAAGGACAATCTAACTAACACGTAACGGTAAAATAATTTATATATAAGTTACTGACCGCATGATGTTTTTAGAACGAAATGTCCGGAGGGAAGAAAACCTCACCGCTCACCTTGGAGCAGGTGGCAGGGCTGCTGCGTCAAGCGACCGAGGCGGTGACACTGGGCAACCAGCAGACGGCGGAAACTGTGATGGCGATGCGGGAGGAGGATCTCCGCAGTGACCCGGTCCTGGGAGCGGCGTTCCAGAGAGGGTGGACCGCCTGTGTGGCTGCCATGAACCTGGCAGTCCGGGCCCCTGCAACGGACGCAAAACGGCAGAGAACCAGTGGGAAAGCTCACCCGCCGCCCAAACCACCCAGGCCGACCCGTCCAGCCACCCAATCCAAATCGTCCACAGCGACCCCGCCGACGAAGACTCCAGGGACGCCCAGAGTGGTGGGAAAAATCCCACCGCTACCATCCCAGTGGTCGGATGCGGAGAAAAACCGGGCGCTGCGGTACAACCCGTTGGCCGGTTATCGCCCATCCAACGTTGCGGTGGGAAGTCGGCCGCCGACGTCCGAAGGATCCAGGAGCCAAAAGGCCCCTGGGCCCAACGGAGCTCCGGACAAAAACCGGAAGGCGCCGGCGAAACCCGCAACCACCACTGGCGACGGCGGAGTGACGGGGAAACAAAGGAAGTGGGAGAGGTTCCTCCGGATTAAGGCGGCCAGGAAGGCCAAGAAGGACCGGCCGGCTGGAACCAGCCAGCAACATCGGTTGGCCAAGCACCCGGTGCCTTCGGAAGCTACCACCGCCTCCATCGACGCCACGGCAAAGGAGGAGCCGATGGAGATCGACGTCGGGAGTACCGGGGACGCTGCCACCCCGGGCACTTCCCGAGACGAGGTCGCCGTGGGGAAATCGGGTAGAGACGTCATCGACGTCTACCTCGAGTCCCCTCTACCACCACTTCCTGAACTGGAGGAGCTCACCTTCGGGACCCCGCTCACCACACCGAGGCACACCCCGTGAACATTTTCACCACCACGACCAGCACGGACGTTGTTGTCGTACCCGGCTGTGTGGCTTGGCGGGGGAGTATGACACGGTCCCGCGGTAGGTGGAGGTACAGCACGTACACCACTATCGCGGACCGCGCCGGCTCTCTACCCAGCCACAACCTGGAGCAACGACAATACCGGCCCGGAAAAAACCTCACCTACCTCGTATATCGGGCAGAGGGGGGGGACCGTTGCCGGAAACCGGTGACAACGTACTCACCGTACCGCAAAGGCGGCCTGTGCTGTTTCGACCGTCACATAACGTGCATCGTTACGTCTATCGTTTTCGACCATCTATATTGTGTTTATATTGTCTATTTCTATTAGTTGTTTTTTTGTTATTGGTGCGATCAAGTGATCACCACTATTATTATTATTATAATCGTATACGTGACTTTATTTTTTATTATAAAAATAAAGTACATAGTATCAATTACAAATTCTTTTGACCGGCCACCTCACCGAGGTCAACCGTGAGTCCGCGTCATAATTTTTATTTAAACTTTGTATACTATAATCCAATGTATTAGTTTATTATGTTCACTCAATGTATTATTATAAAGGACTTAGGTCCGTTAAATTATTTGTAAAATAAAATAAAAAAAAAAAATACTGTCAATGATTTTTCTTACAAATGTTCACTATCCATGGATTGAAGAATGGCCATTATATTCCTCTTATTTTTTGTTTACTGTCTGACAAGACAATTAAAATATATACATATTAGAGTCCTGCACGGGCCGGGTTGACCCGACCCGAATCTGATATTAATCCAACCCGATAACGGATCAGATTGGGTTAGGGAGACCTTGCAATCGTGTCGGATATGGTTCGGGCCTTATTTTTAATTTTACCAGTCGGACACTTGTCGGGTCTGGTTAGTTTTTTTAATTTTCGGGTCGGGTCGGGTCGGATCTGATATTTTTAAAAATTTAAAAAAAATTTAACTGAAATTATTATGTAAATTACGTTTGCATAAATGTAATATCAAACAAAATTAATACATTTTAGTTAAACTTATTAAACCTGATACATACTAAGGATAAAATGTGAAAAATGGTTATGAATGATAAAATAATTAGTAACTTTTATTTAACGCTTTTAGACCCCAGGGTCACTTTTGTGACCCAATGTTTCATTCTTCAATTAAAAATAAATTATTAGTATACAGCAAATGCTTTATATATGTATTGATGTATGAAATTCCGTAAAATTCAGATATCTTATTATTATCCTCTTATTGACCTTATTTTAGTGCATTAGATAGTATAGGGTTAATTCAATGATGACAAAATTTTGTTTTATATGAAATAACATTTAGAAATTTTTTTCGTGTCGGGTCGGATCGAAAATTTTTAAAATTTGTTCGGTTCGGGTCGGGTTGAGATAGTATATCATAATTTTAGTCGGATTAAATGTCGGTCCGATTATTTTATGTCTTGGGTCGGGTCGGTGATATGTTACCGACAATTTTTTCGAACCGGGTCGTGTCACAATATATCGGCCCGTGTAGGACTATAATACATATACACTTCGCTGCATTGTTGATAAATGTAATTTATTATTTTCTCCAAAATATGTAACAGTTGGTTTTGAGATATCAATACATAAAAGCTATCATAGAAATATGGCCAGACTCAAAAATTATCGGCTGTAGGTTTCATCTAACCCAATCTTGGTTTCGTCAAGTCCAAAGCATAGGATTAGTTAGTGAATATAAAAACGATTTTTCAGATATCGGAAATTGGATAAAATATTCTTTTGGACTCTTATTTTTGAACCCAGGAGATGTTGAAGATTGCTTTGCTGAAGATTTAATGTCAATATGTGCTGATTATGATAAATTAAAATCTTACTGTGATTATTTAACGGACACTTATATTAGTGAGGAAAGCATATTTCCTCCTACTATTTGGACATTAGGCTCTTCTGATCTCTACATAATACGAGATTTTAAAATAAATTGTAAATTATAAAAAATGTGACTTTATATTTTTTTTAATTTTTTTTTTTTGATTAACGTTTTTTACTAAATAATATTATATAATTATTATACAAAAAAATAATTGGTATAGTTTAACAGAAAAAACCGTGACGAATATTTTTAATTGGTGACCAAAATAATGTACTGGCCGAAAACGGACTTTCCAGAATGGCCGAAAAGGGAAAGATTCATTTTGTCCGAAAACGGTTCCGCCCGAATAATTGTGCATGATCATAGGCGCAATTTGGGGGGTATAGGGGGCTTAGCCCCCCTCTAGTGTTATTTAAGCCCCCCTAAATGTTTAAATATATTCATTCTTAAATCCACCTAATAAAAACCTGTTATCATAGTATTAAGAAAACATTGTTGACCAGACTTAGTGACACCCGTTGGAATTGTCGTGCTAAAAATTGTACAGCTGTAAATCAAATTTTAAAGATATTATTACAGTATTAAAAAATGAAATTGATAATTCTGATAATAAAGATGTTTTACAAGCAATAGGTAAGAAAAATAATTTAGTTTTTAATTTTTAAGACTATTTTATGTGCACACTTTCTTACAAATATTGTGTTTTTACAGGTATTTTATCTATTATCAAGAAGACTTATTTTTTTATTCATCTAATAATACTAGAAGAAGTGTTACAAATTATTAATGTTCTAAATACTAGGCTTCAAAATAAAGGAGCAACTCTAGGGAGTGCTGTTAGTTTAATCGAAGGAATTATAAAGACTTGAGTCATTACGAGCGGAAACTGAATTTCAGAAAATCTGGAATAATATCATTGCTTTTGCTGAGTCTAATAATCTAGATCTTCTTAGTACTGGTAAATATTGTATATAATATAATATATAATATTATTATTAGTATTTAATATTATTAAACATATATATGACTGTTATACATATTATTATTTAATTTAAAGGTCATTGTGAAAAACGCCAAAAAACTTTAATGATTTTCATGTTTTCACAACTATGGTTTCGGAGCCCCAGAATATGAATGAATCAAATGAAATCACAGATATTTATCATAAGAGTTGCATTGATTATCATTAAATTATAGATTTCATTGTTACTAACTTAAAAAAAAGATTCTCACCTGAAAGTTTAAAAATGGCTTCATCTATTGATAGTTTTCATAAACTGAACTATGATAAGAGTAAATATTTCATCAAACATTATAAAGTAAATATTCTATTACTTAAGATTATTTACTTTATAATGTTCAATGAAATATTTACTCTTATCATAGTAAAAAATAAAAATAAAACAATAGGCATATTTATCTAAATGTAACAAATATAAATTCATTCTATTACTTAAGATTGAATTTATATTTGTTACATTTAGATAAATATGCCTATTGTTTTATTTTTAGGGTCTTATAAATATGGATGTAGATGCTCTTCGTTCAGAAATGATGGTTGCAAAAAACTGTCCTACACGTACAAAATTGAATTTTGATTTAGAGGAAACAAAATCAGTTGTAGGTTTAAAAGTATATCCAAATTTATATACTTTATTATCTTTGTCTCTCACTATACCAATTTCATCAAGCACATGTAAAAGGTCTTTTTCTGCAATGAGAAAAATAAAAAATTGGTTACGCACATCTATGCATCAAGATAAGTTTTCTAATGCTTCTATAGTATACATAGAAAAATGCATTTCTGGTAGTCTCAAATATGAAGACATTATTAAATAATAAATACATTAAATATATTTGCTATGTCTAATCACCGTTTGCAATTATAATTACAAATAAATAATTAGCATTGAGTTGTATATTATTGTATTTAATCTATAAAGTATTTTGTTTTTCTATTGCGTACCAAACTAATTGTTGTGTAGTATATTATTACCGTAAAAATTATAACAAGTGGTAATGGGGTGCGGGGGCGAAGCCCCTGCAGGTCTGTATTGATTATATAAATTTAGCCCCCCCAAATAATTTGCCCAAATTGCGCCTATGTGGATGATAGTACGAAAAGCAAACCTACCTTCTTCAAGACGTTTACTCTTTTTCGATAGCTCAGATTTTCCTTTATTGATAAAATAAGACGCTAATTTATTAGAACTGCTAGAGCTAAACAGCCAATAAATGTTTACGTTTTTGTAAAAGCTGTTTGATATCTGATATGCCATCATGTTCTTTTGAGAACATAGATATACACTCGGTACACAAATCTTTTCCTACTTCATCGGCATCTCTTAAAAAAGGAAACAGCTTTTTTAATTTTTGATTAAAAATACATCGTCTCTTGGGCATCTTAAGTATACTTTTTAAAAATATCTGAAGGTCAATTTCAAAGTACAACGACTTCATGGAAAGTTCACGGATCGACTGTCAACAGTGTCTACCAAAAACAATATGATTTAATGTCTTAAAAAAATGTACTAAAAAAATACCCTAAAAAAATACCCTAAAAAAATACCCTAAAAAAACTTTAAAAACGTGTTTATATTCAACAAAAACACAAATTTTTTTTCGGCTGCCATTCTGACCTCACAACTTTTTTAAAATAGAACGCTTCCGTCGGTAGAAAAAATTGATTCTCCATATTGTTGAACGTATGACCGCAAACCAGAGGCGGAGTGGCCCGCCGGGCAACCGGGGCAATGCCCGGTGGCCTGGCTTGCTTATATAAGACATGGCCTGGTCCTGGTGTGATGAAATTAATTAATATTTAAAATATTTAGCTATTTTTGATGACTGTAAAAACCAGTGGCGTAGATACATTTTTTTTCTGGGGGGGGGTTAAGACCTTTATTTCGACGTTCTTAGGATATCTTAATTATAGACCTGCAAGGGCCATATATTTTCGGCTCGATCTGATCCATCAATTTTATCCTTAAGCCCGGTCCGGCCTGGTCCAAACTATATTGTGAAAAAAAAGCCCAGGCCCGGCCTGACCCATTTTTTCTTAAGCCCGGCCCGGTCCAGTCCAACATTTTTTTTTTAGTATTGTTTAGCCAAACGCAACAAATTTTCTATAAATATTCCAAATTACCGTTTTTATTTTATCTTATAATAATAATGCCGCAGATACCTTAATATGATTTTAGTAGTGTGTTCTTTTATTTTGTATTGACATATATATTATAGTGTAGCGCCAATTGTGGACAAGATGAGAGAAAATAAGCTGAGATGGTTTGGGCATGTGATGAGGCAAGAGGAAACGAATGCAGTAAGAGTGGTTATGAAGATGGACGTTGAAGGGAAAAGTGGAAGAGGAAGACCAAAAAAACGATGGTTGGAGACTTTGGAGAATGACATGAGGGCTGTCAGTGTGTGTAGAGGAGATGTGATTGACCGAGTAAAGTGGAAGTGTAGGACAAGGGTGGCCGACCCCAAATAGTTAGGAGGAAGGCGAGGCAAAAGAAGAAATAGCATTATTATACCCACGAATCAAGATATCATTATATTATATATTTATTATTATATGATTGTACCTAATTGTACCAGTATTGGTTTTATAATTATTATTTTTAATTATTGTTGAAGAAAAATCCTTAAAAAAGCCCGCCAACCCTTGAATTAATATTCGAAGTGAAGTCCAGCCCGGCCCGAAAAATTTTACGAAAAAAAGCCCAGGTCCGGTACGGAATAAAATTTCAAGACTTAAAAAGCCCAGTCCAACCCTTTATTTTATTTTACAGCCCGACCCGGTCCAATATCATTACGGGCCGGATCGACCCTTGCAGGTCTATAATCTTAATACAAATTCCTATTTAATAATATTAAATTTATAATGGTATTATTATTATATCTCATTTTTAATGAAAATTATTTTGTTACTCAATTTTTATTATATACTGAATCATAGTAAAATTAAAATATAATTTTATTATAATGTGTTGGTAAGTACATTAAATACATAAAAAAAAAATCTGGGGGGGGGGGTGAAAACCCCTTGCACCCTCCCCGTATCTACGCCACTGGTAAAAACAACGAAAACAAATTTACAATGTGATATGTGAACCACCAATTATTAATTTGTAAATACTCGATGTTGCGATAACTCGTTTTCTTATTATCGGTCGTCTTATTATTATAATTGACAAGTAAACACATAATCTATAAATAGTCATTCAAACGGGGTATATTATATTGTAATTGACACAAAACAACAAAGTATATGACTATGGTTGTAAATATCATCACAGGCTTGCATTTTTATTTAATAATACCAAATACCACAGATTATGTTTTTAAAATATATATTATAGTTTATATTATAGTTATATTATAGTTTGTATAATTTGCGATAATACGATCAATATAGAATAAATCCAAGCAAAACAGTAAATTTTTAATAAGTTAATGTGCAATTTTCGATTTGTTTTTTATTTTCAATATGGATAAAAATTCCAAAAACAAGAACAAACGAAAAGGAGGACATGAGAGGGAACAAGAGAAAAATAAAAAGCTCCTGTCTGAGATTGGGCAAAAGTGAAAAAATTAGTTCATATTTCAAAGGTAGGTATTGACGTATTGTAGTATGCAGAGTTGGGCAAAATAATATTATCTAGATAATTATTCGAATAAGTATAAATTGGAATAAAAAAATATTCGAACAAACATATTTTCAAATTATTTGAATGATTACTTTTTATAATTATTCGAATAAAAATGTATTTGAATAATTTTCGAACATAATGCTAAATAATAATAATCCTAAATTTTAAGAGGATCTCATACCCACATGACGTGTTATTTCTTTCTTACGAACGTAAAACATTGCAAATTTGCGTTTAGCAGATTCAATTTTATGCTGTTAGCTTTAATATTACAGTCAATTTACCTATTATCAAACTTAAAGGTAATAATATTGTCTAGGGAATTTCAGAGGCTTTTATTTATATCTTAATTCTTAAGTGAGTTATTTTTATGTAAAATATTAAAACATTAAAATTCTCGCAACTCGCTTAAAAATTAAAATATCAATAAAAGCACATGAGGTTTAATTCGAATTCTTCACTTTCTAGTTTCTTCTTTACGAGTAGATAGTTCTATATTTGTTTCATTTATAGTATTTTTCTATTTATTCTAAATAAAAGAAGATATACAACCTTGAACTTAAAATATAATGCCTTGTCAACTACTGTTTGTTAATATGTAAATATTTTAATTACCAAAATATCAACCATATAACTACGATAAAATTACTAAAAATTAATTAAATAACTATGTTTGCATATTAGTCAAGTAATTTTTTATTTGAATAATCATAATTAACAAATATTAGAATAATCGTGAAATAATCATTCAAATAAAATATCATAAAAATAGAATTGTATTTAATTGCTACCAATGCTATATTATATAATATGTATACATTTTATTTGGGTTTTTTTTTAATTTTAGATAAACAAATGCTTCCATGGTTCAAATATTGGGAAAGTCACAAAATCAATCATGGACATTATATTTACAAATAATCTTGGAAGACAAGTATCCTTAACAGGCAAAGGTCCAATGAACAAAAAAGAAAAAGAACCTCTCAAGTCTTCGTTTCTTTTTAAAATAGTTATAAGTGAGTCTATTATTTTATTAAAATGTTAAATATTTTATGATCTATATTGTTATAGATGCTATTCTCAAAAATGTTAAAAATGCCAGCGTTGCTTCTGCGCACAAAGCAGTATCAGGGTGGCTAAAACATGCGAAAGAACGGTATGAAAGACATCTGGTAAACGGCAGTCAAATTGATATTGCTCAAGACTCTTAATTTTGAAAACAATTTTTTTTTTTTTTATAACGTCTTGCTATTTGGATCATTTTTCTTTTCAAATGTATTAATTAACTTTTATATATACATCATATTTTAATGATTAAAAAATATGATAATTTGTTATAATAATAAAAGTATTGACAATTATACCTATGTCTTTTGATTTTTCTTGTTTATTTAAACTTATAATTTAGTAATATATCATCAGCACTGTATTTGTGAAAGATCTGGAAAGAAAATGTTAACCTAAATAATAGGCGTTAAATATTTTAATAAGTACCAACCTAGCTTTTTGAATTGTTGGGAAGAATACTGTTCTCTTTTTTGGAGACTTCTGGGAATTTTTAAACAGCTATTAGAAGACATTTTGGTACTAAATAGGTAAAAATTAGGAACTAAAATGACTGATATAGGACCGTATTTGGCAACAATTGAGACTTAAATGGGCAATAAAATTGACCAAATTTGGTATTATAATAAAGGGTCATATCAGGTCCCTGTTGGGAAGGTCGTGTTTATAGTTTGAACTCGGACGTTTGGAAGTCTACAGACCGTCTTGAGACCTTCCAGGACGGTAAATAACCAAACCAGGAGCATCCCGTTATGGTATATGCTGCCTGAATTGACTGTCCCCAGACCTTCCTAGGAGGGTTAATGTGCTATTAGGGTAGTTTATCATATGATATGAATAATGAAGATGAAAATCAAGAAGAGGAAGACTTAGAAAAATCAATTAAAACCTTGCAACTTTACTTGTAAAAATTGTGCCATTTGTTGTTACTGATTACTAGTTAAATACAACTTATTTTCTAATGCATACAGCTTATTAACTATAGCTTATACATCTGTTGACGCTACCAGTTACACAAGTGTTCTGTGAGAGATAATAAATGGTAAGAAATTAAATTTGAAAAAGTGGCTTCAAATAAATTAATGTGGCCTGAAAATATCTGTTAGCCCGGTAAGAATTGTTGAGCCACTCCGCCCCTGCCGCAAACGACAAACATCTGAAAGTTTCGTCTTGGGCATTTTCAAAAATGTCGTGGAATAAATAAAACTAAACTAAATACACTTATAAAAATCACTCAAAAACGTTAACGACCAGGCTTACGTGATAATAAACGATGATGTAATGACTCAATTCAACAGTGCAATACAAAATTACAATTTAGGAAATAGCTTATAGTAGTAATAATCTGTTATAAATTGTGTATGTATTTTGTCTACACGTGTGAATAATTTCGTAACATA
This sequence comes from Sipha maydis, assembly GCA_034509805.1. Classification (NCBI taxonomy): domain Eukaryota; kingdom Metazoa; phylum Arthropoda; class Insecta; order Hemiptera; family Aphididae; genus Sipha; species Sipha maydis. Next base: position 80,367 of record JASXSY010001781.1, on the reverse strand, counting down.
ATAAATATTTAGGTATTTTTATTTTTTAGAATTAATGTTGAAAAAATGACTTAAAAACCATATAAATGCACTAAAAGAGTCCAAAAATGCTCTAAGAATGTAATAAAATCTTAAAAATGCAAAAAAATGCAAGAAATTCAAAATAAAAGTTACATTTTTTAATTCCTTGATGTATGAAATTAACTTTTTGCTTGGGAACCAATGTTTTCGGACATTCAGAAAAAAATGCAATTCAAATCCGTTCCCTACTCATGAGCAAATAAATGTCAAGATTCTAATCGGTAAAATTCGTATAGATAGAAATAATAATAATAATAGGTGTCGCAATTCTATATTTTTAACAATAAGACTATGTCCAGTTGATAACAATAATATTTACATTGATTACCTTCACTGTTATCAACATTTAAGATCATACGCGGTCATAAGCTACTTTAGTATTAGTGTAAAGGCTTGGCGTTCCTACAAAATGAAATTATATATAATTGTATTAACTCCTATTATAGATTAGAAATTAGATTTAAGACTACTTTGATTGGGATCTCGTCAACATGTACTTATACAGTAATACAATTTCTATCATTTCAGCATGAAATAATAATGCATCTACCGCAGTTGGAAAATCGAGTATGTATTACACAGAATATATTTTACTTAATGTTATTAGTTATAGCTTATCTTAACAAGATTTGTAATTTTGTAATTATCTTAGTAAATTCTCAAGTTTATAAGTGCTGTAAATGGAAAAAAAATTGTTTTATTATTTGTAGAAAAGTTTATTACAGTTAATTTGTGTAAATTATTTAAATACATTATTTTTAATGTCATAAAAATGATATCCCTATTTGTATTACATCTCTTTGATTTTAATTTTAAAAAATCATAACTTTGACTACATCAAAAAGAAGTATGAAATTTCAATGCCTAGTACTTTTTATTTATAGAATCATTTGTTTTGTACTTAAAAATGACTTATGTTATAATTGTACTATATAATTACTAGTTTCTACAAGATATTTATTATATTCTTTGTGGGCCGCCTTCTAATGCTTATATATATATATGTCGTAGCCACTTAATGAAATTGACTATTTCATGAAAAGTTGATCATTTCATGAAATGGAAACGGCTTTTTAACACTTCATGAAATACAAAAATATTTCATGATATGGTCACTTTTTAATGAAACGGTCACTCCAATTTGACATTGTGTAATTTTTTTCACCATCTGGTCGTTCACTTTGTGTAACGAAAATATATTTTATATTTATCATAGTTTTATAATCATTTCCGTTTGTTATATTGTGTTATATGGTACCTTAGTATATCATATTAAATTTTGTTTTGATATAATTAATAATATTAATATAAAGGTAATTAAATAAATTAAATAATTATTTTAATAATTTACACATAATATAGTTTATCATATAGTTAATAATTATTTATTTAAACAATTTAATATTTAAATATTTAATTTAAATATTTATATCTATAAAGTAAATAAAGAAAATAGTATTAAATATAACAACCGTTGCCATAACTCATTAAATTGTTTTAATAAATAATTATTAACTATATGATAAATTATATTATGTGAAAATTATTAAAATAATTATATAATTTATTTAATTACCTACATATTAATATTATTAATTAAATAAATTAAACTAAATTTATTATGATATACTTAGGTATTATATAACACAATATAATAAACGGAAATTATTATAAAACTATGATAAATATAAAATATATTTTCGTTACAAAAGTGAACGACCAGATTGTGAAAAAAATTACAAGATGTCGAATTGGAGTGATCGTTTCATGAAAAAGTGACCATATCATGAAATATTTTCGTATTTCACGAAGTGTTAAAAAGCCGTTTCCATTTCATGAAATGATCAACTTTTCATGAAATGGTCAATTTCACTAAGTGGCTACGACATATATATATATATAGGTATACCAATTTGAAAGTTTTTCCTAATGAAGAAATGATTTTTACTATGTTTAATGATTAATATAACTATTCCATGTAATATTATAGTTTGATATATTTATTTATTACCAACTATATATTTGAATAATCATACTCTAAAGTATATTATTCTTATTTAGACCTGATGCTTATTAAAAGTTTATACCAATAAAAACAAAAAACAAATATCTAAAAAATTAAAGAATCTAGATATAAAAACCTTAGTACAATAATAAAACTTATTTTATTTTAGGTTTGGATTTACTACCTATCAATCAAACACAAGGAAAACTGGAATATCGTATACTAATTTTAATTTATGAAAATGATAGTTTTACATTATAATAATTTTGTTAAATTTAATTTAATCTGCTCTCTATTAGTTAGAACAAATATTTGTACTTATTAGCTTCATAAGAATTAAAAACTTTTTGGAATTTAAATAAAATGTTTTGTCGGCCATATCTTAAAACAATACATATTCGTATTATATGTGTGCTACTTATACCTCTATTGTTTTTATATAATATTAATTTTCTTAGTAATATTAGCGAATACTTAAATGCATCCCAAAAATCATTAATTACTTGTTACTTTGAGGATAAACTTCCCAATTCTTTAATTGAATTAAATCCACTCGAGGTTGATAAAAACAGTATTTTTTTCATTGAAACATCGTGTAAACATGAAAATGGGATCAATTTAAACTTAAGGCAAGGCTGTGCTATAGAGTCTGCTGCTAAATTGAACCCAAACTTAAAAGTATTTGTTTTATTTGTTTCTCCTACTTTTATAAACAATAAATCCGATGTTATTAAACGATTGAACATGTATACAAATGTAAATTTTAGACGTATAAATTTTGTGAAATATTCCTTAAAAACCCCATTACAAGACTTTGTAAATTCAAACACTATATTCACTAGTCATTGGCCAGTTTCTCATACAAGTGATTTACTGAGGTTTCTGACATTATGGAAATTTGGAGGAACTTATATCGATTTAGATGTAGTTCTAATGAAGTAATAATCAATGACATTAAAATATTTGTCAAACCAAAATGAATACTTATTTTTAATTGCTTTACTGTTTAGATCTTTAGAAGGCATCACAAATTTTGCCAGTGTCGAATCGAATACATCAGTCGCATCATTAATCTTGAATTTTGGTTATGATGAGATTGGAAAAACTATTGCTAACATTGCAGTTAATGATTTTGCTAATAATTATCGAGGTAATGATTGGGGCTACAATGGTCCTGGTGTTATAACTAGAGCACTCATGGAAATCTGCAATACAAAAGTGGTAAGTAGGTTACAAAAATTACTATAAAAACCGAGTGTGCAAAATGTTCATTAACCTTTATACTAACTCTGAGACTCATCCTAACCTCAACAGATCCAATAACTGATATGAAAATATCTATATATAGTTTTTTTAAATGAAGCCAATGGTATTTACTAACTACCAATACTTCTTACTCTGTTTCATTCTAGGTTATTGCATTATGTTCTCATGTTTTAATCATATTCTAAATATCATAAAAAATTATATGAAAATATTGTGAACTAGTTGTTTAAAAATAAATGTAATGTTTATTTATTTATTTACTTTTGTATAACATGTTTTTAATGGTTTTATGTTCTAGTAAATCAGTAGTAAAATAATGGTAAAAACACATATAATAGCTCAATTATTTATATAAATAAATGTTAAGAGGTCTCAAGATTTTAATTTGCTCAAAGGCTGAGGCTCGAGAGTAATTTAGTTATGGCATTGGTTTCGCATAAAAAAAATATCAATTATTTAACTTATTGATTAATAAGTAATATTTATATAAGAATAAGATACAACAAAATTTTACAAAATAGTTTATGTAATTGAAACAGAATTGTATTTACTACTAGATTCAAAATAATTCATTGTAGTTTGAGTTTTGAAACTAATTTAAATTTGCTGATTATTTTATAATAATATACTTTGAATTTTCTCTTTTATAATTTATAGGTTGAACTATATCTTATTAAAGTCAGTCGTTTTTCATAATCGATTCAGATTCAATTATCACATGTATAATACTTGTCAATACTTATGGTTGAATAATATTTTAGGAAATATGTATTTTTATACTGTGTATTATAAGTCAGTTGACATTGGTATTATTTTTTATTTTTATATAATTATTTAAAAACAATGATATTTTAGATGAGCTGTTTCAATTTGAAAATTTTAATTTTAGTTTTTATTAATAATTAGATAAAAGGTTAGGATTACCATTTTATTGTTATTCTTATACACCACTTATAACATTTTTTACTACCTTTTAAATTAATTTAAAACATAATTCTTTATAAAATTTAGAAATAATTAATTTTGTTGAGTTATTATAAAAATAGATGTTTTAATTGTACTGTTTAACTTAATAACTAATCATTTTTCTTATAGATAACCGATATTAACAAACAAAACTGTAAAGGATTTATGGTTTATGGACAGGAAGCATTTTGTCCAGTTAAGTGGAAGGATTGGGCACTATATTTTAATTCAACTACTAGTGATAAAGTAATGAGTTCACTTAAGAACAGCATGGGAATTCATGTATGGAATTTACACAGTAAACATACACCTATTATAGTTGGATCAAAACAACCATATGGATTAGTCGCTCAAAAATATTGTCCCGATATTTTTTCTTCAGCCAAAGATATATTTTAACTGATTTGAATCATATATTTTCTTGTTATACATTAAGTTATATTTATATAATTAATTAATTTTAGCATGACAATATAATAATTATATCATTGAACAAAACTTGAAGGTCTCTTAAGATACAGCTCTAAGGAGTGTTCTGTTGACTAATATTTCCCAATCATTGTATATGGCAACACACAATATTGATGAATCAATGCTGAGCATTTATTGAACAATGTCTATCATATAGGTTACAATCAAAATAACAATAATGATAAATGTCGACAGTTTATTTTTAAGTATAATAACTTATTTTTAATCATCAAAAAAATGTTGTCAAATACTTTTTCTTCTACTTTTCCTGTCCTTTTCTCCCAATTTTTTGTGGCTACCTTTGTCCTCTATGCACCAAGTGAAAAATACTGTTGTAGATTACAATATTCCCACAACTTAATATGATACTCTCACAGGTCTTTCCACAATGAATTTCATATAACGCAGATAATTGTCAATTGTCACCTGACAATCCATGGAGCTACTCCTCTTTTCTTTATTTTTGAAATTATTTGCATATAATTAAACATGGTTTATAAAAAAATGACTGCCATTTATGTGTTTACAATTACAGTATTATGAATTCATACAATATCTCAACCATACATATGAGTATTAAACATATTGATCAATTAAAAATATACTTGTGCTAAAATGAGGTACAAGATGAACGGTTGGCGATTTTAACCTGTCCCATTACTCAAACGATAATAACAATTATTACATAAATATACGAATGAAGTAATAATCAAAATAAATCTTATTGTGAACAAGAACCAACTATACAAGTAAATATATGATAGCCGTTAGAATAATTATAGTAATAATAATAAAAAAAAGTAAGTAATAGAAAACATCTAATACTTTGATTTAGCAAGATTTGGGTCTCATAGCATTCATAGGCGTGCGTGTGAGGATAAGGGAGGGCAACTACCCCTCCTGTGGGCTAAATTTTTATCCCATAGTTTTAACAAAATATTATAATATAATAATTAATATGTAATCATTGCGTGTGCCGTACACGATGTTTCTGTGTTGTCCAACTTCGCGGCATCGCGCGCCCCACAGTTAACGAGTCTTTATAGATATGTGGCAGTCACAGTGGTTGACGTAGTAAATATTAACTCCAGAGAAGAATGGTACTGTGAAGGGCTAAATAATCAATTTTAGTTAAGTTATTGAAAACAATATGTTTTATACTCTTCTTTAATACAAGTATTATGTTATTAAAATACAAATATTCTGTGAAATTTCAATTACTATATTAAATTTGTATTTAAACTAATGATATACCTACATAAAATAAAAATACCTTTATCATTAAAATTAATTGAACTGACTAATAACCAAAATAATTCATTTATAACACCTATAATATAGTTGAATAATTAATTTGGGACAGCACTATACATACATATAGTCAAATCAGGCATTTCAATCTAGGCATATAGTATAAGAATTTAATTTTTATGCAATTTCACTCTCTGCCTAGACATTTAATTTAGTGTCTAGTAATTTAATAAAATTACTAGGCATTTAATTATGCCTGCTTCAATTCGGGCAAATAATAAAAATGTTTTAAAAACAGTTTGTATTATTTTAAAAATGTAACCATACTTCCTAATAATTATTTATTTCCTCTTTTATAGAAAAAAAACTAAGTATTATTTATTAATATGTAAAACACGTAGGTATATGAAATATGTTTAATTTATATATATATATATATATATATATATATATTCATATTCCTAAATATATTTTCTGCCTCCTGCCAGCAAGATATACGCACGTTTATGATAGCATTTGCATACTTTTGTTATTTGTTGTAAAATATAAAATCGTACGAAATAAATTCATTACTCAATGCCATTATTTTAAATCTAAAATTTGAATATGTATATTTATTCGTATTTTATAGATTTTGCAGAAAAGTGTTAGTTTGTACCTTTTGTGACAATGGTATCCGGTCAATTCATCGCGGTAAAATACATCGCGAACCACAGTTAAATTGAATAACTAATATTTTTATCTTAATATCTTAATAATTTCACTTAGTGATAATTAATTCTTAAATTATAAATAATTGTTTGGTCAAGGTGAGTTATTGTAGTAAGTTGTACCTATATTATTATACGAAAATATTGACATTATACCTGATTTGGACTTACGATTATTATTATTATTACTTATTTACTATTTATATTTTGTATTTAATTTCACATGTTTTATAGCAATAAAATTATTTTACCTAGAAGAAAAAAGTGTCATAGTTAACATTCATTTATAAATACAATAACTTACTTTGACCAAACAATTATTTGAAGGCATTTTTATAAATTAAGAATTAATTATAAATAAGTGAAATTATTAAGATAAAAATATTAGTTATTTAATTTAACTGTAATGCGCGATGTATTTTACGGCGATGAATTTGACACCGCGATGAATTTGTTGGCGATGAATTGTTCGTGATGTATTTTACCGCGTTGAATTGATCTAGAACCTATGACAATAGACAAAAAGTTATACGTATTTCAATTTTATAAATTCCGATTGAAAAAATAAAATATTAATGCAATTGTACAACCAACCTGTGTTTGCGAGTATACTATTAACTGCTCGTCATAATTTTCGTGTTGGAAAAATAACTAAATTCTTAGAAAATCCAATGATCTGTATCGTCCGATGTAAATACTAAATGTTCGTGTGAAACTAAAGGGTTCCCGATTAGGGATGGCAACGATATATCGAAAATATCGATATTTAGAGACGATATATCGATAATTTTTCATCGATACAGTGATACGATATTTATCGCATATCGATACATTCATTCGATATATCAGGGCTATCATGAATACTGAATTTATCCGTCGACCGTCCGTCCGTCCGTCAATTTATTAATTATTTGTCCGGCCGGCCAATATACAATATTTTTAACGTCTAATACCATATTATTTTAATTTGTATTTTGTTTGTTACTTGGGCATGAACCTATTTAGTATTTAGTTTTTTATTAATAGTACAACACAAATAAGTAATAACGCATTAACATGTGTTCGTTACTCGTTAGTAGTTACCCAGGCACCCAGAAAATTGGTTCGTATATGCCGGTAGTCTGCTGTTTCGCGTTGTGAAGTCACAATTCAACTCACAAGTCAGTAGCCACTCCATCTTTATTCTTATTTCTTGGTACATATATTAGCACAGAAAAGTGAAGACAGACTTGTAATAATAGATTAATTAATGTATTGATAGATACATTTTTTATCGCTACAATCGGAAATATCGATACTATCATCACTATATATATCGACATCGATATCATTCGACGATATATCGGTATTTCTATATATCGTTGCTGAGACAATATTTGCCATCCCTATTCCCGATAAACAAAGACGCTATACAAAGATGTGTTGTTCGCGAACAAACCCGGCTGTTTAAACAAGTTTAAACAGTGTTTAAACAAGTTTAAACAAACATGGGCGAAATTTAATTTTTGCCGCCTAAAATATTACAAATAATATTACATCAAATATTTTTTTTTATATACATAAAAATTGTCCCGGAAAAATAACCTAGACGTGGGTCTGTATCGCCTACCCCTTGAGCCGGGCCTGTTCACGAACGAATGGATCAAATTGAACTGGTCAAACTTGTGAACGAACCGATCCGGATATTAGTCATTCATTCGTTCAATTTTGTTCTCGTTCAAGTTGCACTGTTACCAATTCAATATTGTCAATAATGAGTGATCCGAACTTTAATATTGAAGAGTCTCGCTAGAGACTCCTTTCTGTGCGTAATAAACAGGAAAATCGACCCGACCCGACCCGATAGCGAGATTTATACATTGAGTTTTGTCTTGGCACTCGGATCTTTCACTCGCACGCGTTGGTTGTATACGGAGTGCGAGAGAGATGCAGCTAAAAACTGCAAGTTTATGAGTTTCATTTAAGTTAATTTGGGAAAATGTATGTTAAGTTTAAAGTTAAAAGTTACTTTCCTTTTTTATTTAAATTGTTAAAGTTACAAGTTAGCTGGAAAAAAAGTAACTTAACTTAGTTAAAAATAAGTTACTTTTTTTTTCTTATAAAACTTATAATACCACCATTTACACCTCGTGTTAAAGATTTACAAATAACATATTATAATGTAGTATGTAGACATACTATATTCTGTGAATAAGAAATAATGTAAAATATTATTATTTATTTCTCATAAGTCGTTTCGTATATTTTGACATTTTGTAAGTTCCATTAACTATTAGCATTGTTAAATATACAGTAACTATAATATTATAGTATAATTAATCAATGGTAGGTCTTTACTTGTATATAAATACTATATTTTAAAATTCAGTCAATAATTTATATTTAGCATAATAATAATTGTTATTATTATTTTTTTTTTTATTCAACAAAATTCTATAATAAATCATTGGGGGTCGTAGAAAGAAAAAAAATTACTTAACGTGACTATAATATAAATTAACGCGTTAAGTTAGAAGTTACTCTAAAAAAAAAAAGTAACTCGTTAAAATAGAAGTTACTTCTTAAAAAAAAGTAACTCGTTAAGTAACTTAGTTAAAAGTAACTTAACTTTTTAACTTAACTTTAACTTTTTAACTCGTTAATGCCCAGCCTTGTGTATATGTACAGTAGGGTCTCGATAATCCGAACGGGCGTGAGAATTATTTTATCATATTTTATTATATATATTTTCAAAAAAATACTTCAGAGAAGTAAAAAAGGCTTTCTGTACGTAAGTTGAAGCGATTTGGAGAAAAGATGGAATTTTAATGTTAATAAATAAGTGAAATCAATCCCAAAATTCTGTGCCTTAACTTAAAAAAATATCAATTCACAAAAATTTCAAGTTGTTCAACTGTACAAACATTGAAAATAAAATTAGCAAAGAACGGCGTATATTAATGATAATAAATCGGAGTTTACTAGTTAAGATTACAAGTTACAAGTTAGATTTAATAGAATTTATACGTTTTGCTGGACACGAATATACTTTTGCTACAAATTATGACATAACAATACCCAATTTCTTACAATCAATTTTTAATAAAAATAATCATATTAATGATATCGTTACGTTTAAAAGTGTGTATATTAAAACTTGCACTGTATGTTCCTGTAAAATTGTCCAAGAATTTCAAACAAATATTTTGAGAGTTCCCATAAAAATGATCAAAAAAACGCACGAGTTAAAAATGCTTATGGATTTCCAGCGTTCAATTAAAAAAATCTGGACTAGATGTTTAAGTTGTAACAAGGATTAACAAAAATTTGAGTCAGACAGATTAACTTGTAAACTCCGATTTATTATCATTAATATACGCAGTTCTGTGCTAATTTTATTTTCAATGTTTGTACAGTTGAACAACTTGAAATTTTTGTGAATTGATATTTTTTTAAGTTAAGGCACAGAATTTTGGGATTGATTTCACTTATTTATTAACATTAAAATTCCATCTTTTCTCCAAATCGCTTCAACTTACGCACAGAAATCCTTGTTTACTTCTCTGAAGTATTTTTTTGAGAATTATGTATACTATGATATTTATTGTTTTTAAACAACGATTTTAGCAGAGATTAAATAAAACCTTATACAATTATTTCTTCTTCTTCTTCTTCTGCCTCACCTTCCTCCCAACTATTTGGGGTCGGCCACCCTTGCCCTACACCTCCACTTCACTCGGTCAATCACATCTCCTATGCACACACCGAATACAATTATTTAATTTATGATTTTAGTTTATCTACTATAATCGTGTCCGTGATCACAACATTCTCAATTCTCATAACTAGATTGTAGATAATATTCAATTAATTCAATTACAATTACAAAATTTGGTTAGTACCTATGACTAAATCACGAAACATTTAAAATCCCAAAATAAAATCAATGAAGTATTCCTATTCGTTCAAGTGTACGAAACGAACGAGATGGTAAATTATGACTGCATCTTTGTTTTATGCAATATTTATTTATTTAGCGTATGGTAAATATAACAGATTTATAACAATATCACACAATAAATAATATATAGGACAAAATAAATAAAATAAGTAACATTCATAAATAATAATAGGTACTAGTAATATCATTAACAATGATAATGATGATGCAACAGTCGTTATGTTTATAATACGTTCGTCGTTCAATGAACAAATCATATAAACGGGCTTTTTTTTGAATAACCCGATCCAAACGAACCGAATCGTTCAATTGACCTGTAATGCCCATTTGTAATACGCATTCCCAAAGACCGACGAGCGAGTATTGGTTTATCGGATAGGCGAATATCTAATGACTAGTGATGAGCGGTAACGCATAATAACTATCGACTTATTCGATAGTTTTACCAAATAAGTTATTTGAATAATCAATATAAATTATTCGAATAGTCATTCTATTATAAATTATAAATTAATGATTTTTTAATAAAATAGAAAAGAGAATTACACCCTCCACCTTCAGCGAGGCTCACAGAAGCTAGTATTAAAATAATTTAAAATTTTACCGCCACAATAATTATAACCTAAATCTTTACAGTTTTAGACTAATAGATAATAGGTTAGGTTGATCCGGTAATCTAATCGACAATCGTCATTCGACTTACTGATTTCTTAACTAATCGTAATTTTTTATTTTTAAAAAATATTGTGAACTGTTGTTAATATTGTAGAAGGTATTATTTTTAATATCAAGATGTTGTGGCTAAAGAAAAACAGTTCAATAGTATGGCAGTATTTCAAAAAAAATGATAATTCTGCAAATGAGGCTCAATGTACTATTTGTAAAATTCGTACAAAAGGGCAAATGGTACATCAAATTTATTAGAGCACCTTAAAAGGAAACATATGCCTATTTTAGAAAGAGATAAAATGCTTCCCCGAAATGATGAACTTGATGATACTGATTTACCAGGTTATAATTTATTACTCGAATAATTAAATTTGAAATGAATAATATTATTTGGTAGTGAAAATTAATCGAATAATTTTTGACGAATAACGGTCATGTAATTTATTATTCAAATAATTCAATTTGAAACGAATAATATTATTCGATAGTACAAATTATTCATTACCGCCCATCATTACTAATGACACGGATAGACGGGTTAGGCAGGCGGAGTCTGCAGCGATTGGAATTATCGGTTTTCCCGTAAATATTGTACAATCCTGCTTTATTATTTCTTGAACTATTAATTTAGAATATTTATTTGCGTATTGATGCCTACAAAAATGATAATAAACCTCTTTTATCTCTTGTAATTTATAAACATTACTTGTTTTATTTTTAATAATATGAAACATTTGATGCACTTTAAATTTTTCTAACCACAATACCCTTCATAAATTAAAAAATTTTGAATTTTAAAATTCAAGCATTTTCATTATTTGTCAGTTAAACTCAAGATATCAATAATAAAGCAAGCAAAAACCCTGAAATTAAAAAAAGATAAAATCACATTTTTATCACTAGTTCTATTATTTATTTAAATCATCGTTTGCAGAGTTAATATAAAATATGGCATTTCTTTTAAATATTGATTGTTATTACACTTGGTGAACACTTACATGTTATTAATGACTACTTAATTATAAATAATTTTAATTATATGCTTAATACAACACATTTAATTAAATATAATATAACATATAGCATATTATATAACCAAAATATAATAATCAATATAATTAATACTCTAGATATTTTCTAACAGAAAATGTAAATAATATTAAAATATGAATTATGATTTAGATGTAAACAATCTTCTAAGTTATTGTTGTAAAAGGCATTTAATGCATGTTTCTGTTTGATACATTATCAACAATTTTATTGCTCAACTGTGGTAACAATTTGATGTGTTTTGTAATGCAGTTTGATGCACAAGCCTCAGCTTCTTTAATATATCTATTCATCTAAATAAATAAATATAGATATCATTAAAACAATATAATTTTAAAGATAAATGGCAAAATAATAATTTTAAGTATAAAAAAATATTTTAAAATCTTAAAAGAAAAATTACAGAAGTTTTTAATTTATTTTATACACTTTGGTTATATTTATTTAATTAAAAACATTAAAAAAGTTAAGAAATTTAATTTTTTAAATTATGATATTACAAGTATAAAATAAAGAACATAATATATTTCAATTAAATTATTTTGATAGTTTATCCTGTTGACTGCCACGGGTGTTTTTCGTACCTTTTTACATACCTACCTACGCTATGAGTACAAAAAATTGTACACATCTAATCGTGCTGTTTGGTTTTTGAGTAAAAAATATTATACTCGCACTGTGTTTTACTTTGACGCCACGAGTACAGAAATGTGAACATGTTTGCATTATAAAAAATAGGGCAATTGATTATATGACCTCCTGGACAAGTTTTTGTAGTTAGCGTTTATAGTTTAGCAAGTTAAAAATATCTTAACCTATATGTATATAATATTAACTTTATAATTATTATAAAATAAAAATACAAATAATTGCAATAAACTACCATAAGCACTATAACTATGAGGCACAACACTTAAAAATTGGCGAGGCCTCACAGATAAATACATAATAATGTACTCATGGCAGTCAACAGGTTATTATATAAATTATTTTTATTGAAATAGGACTCTTAAAAAATCAAGTATTTAAAATATGAACCTTATACTTTTTTAATTTACATAAATAATAAATTGCTCATTACTTAAAACAGTTAAACTGTAGGTAATATATTATTACCTTTAAAGAAAATGGCAATTTACATCGTTAAAATAATATTATTTTTACAAACCTCATTTTCATTTGATCGATTAGTCGAGCTAGGCATTCTATCATTAGCAGTATCACTACAATCTTGTACACAACGTTGTATTCTTTTCTAAAAAAATAATAATTAATTGAATACACTTAAAATAAAAAAAGTAGTCATGAAAAAACTTAGTGTGTAAAAATATTCAGTAACAATAGAAAAAATGTTTATAGAAGTAATAATCATACTGCTACAATAATTTTAAGACGATTCTTTCAATTCTATTAAAATATATTATACATTGTAACTATTTTAAGAAAATATTTTGAAAATAAAAAATGTAATCAAAGAAATATTAATATGAAAAATCTAATATGTTGAAATTGTCAAGGTTAAGTAATTTTTTATAAGTACCATATAACAATAATAGTTATAAAAAGGGGTATACAATATTTGAATTAAATAATGTAAGTAAAGAAATATATGCATATTTATTTATTAATAATCTAACAATAAGTAAACAATAAAATGCTGTCTAAAGATATACAGGAGATGAGTAAACTACTAAATAACAAAGGCGCATTATGTATATAAAAATTAGGAATTTCTAAAAGAATCTTTTTTGATATGGATATTTAAATGTTTATTTGAGTTTTAATATTGCAAAAAAATAATAAATATCTTAAAACAATAAAGTAAAAGGTAACTATTTTTTTTGAAATAAATAAATAAAATCCATAGTAGTTCTAATAAATCAAGTATTTTTGATTGTTTAGTATAAATAATTATTGAAAAAAAAATCCAATACATTTCTCATATAACTTACTTATAAGGTATATTAATTTGGCTAAACCAATTATATCAATCATTCATGGTTTAAAGTTAAGTGTGTAAAATACCTGCCAGTTGTTGAATTCATTTTGAACATAGTTGCGAGCAGACATGACTTCTTTTGAACAATTTTCATTACATATTTCTAATGACTCAATGCTTTTTGAAGTGTCCTTACAACATTCAATTGCACACTGATGCATCTGAATCTAAAAGGATAAGTTGTATAGATAATTTTTTAGTTTATTACAATGCATATACATTCATGAAATTAAATTAGACAGTGTTAATAAAATTAAAATTAATTGCTAAATAATACATCATGTAATTATTTATACATCTATTTGTAATTATTAGAGGTGAATCAAACTGATCAAAGTTTGAAAAATCAAAAAAAAATTTATCTTCAATTGAATAATTAAACTGTTCTACAATTCCTAATGTATTAATTATTTTTGCAATAAGATTTTATATACAAATTATAATACAAAAAATGTTCAAAAATATTCCTGACTATGTCTTATTTTCATATAATAGAATCGTCATTGTATAAAATATAAACGTTTTAAAATATTATAGTTTTTAGAGAAGTTACAGAAATATAACAAATTCAGTCAAGAAGTCTTTAAAATAAAATAAGTATAGGCACCACTAAAATAAACAAATTTAATAAAATATTTTCTGGTATATACAATGTAATTAATATTAAACTAACTAAAAACAAAAAAATATTGAAGTCAGTAAAGTATTATTATTTAATTTAAATTCATTTTTATTACTATTTTTAAATTTAAATAGTTTATAAAATAATTGAGTAAGTAATAAAATATTTAAACTGTACAATAAAACATTAGCCTTAACATGTAAATACTTTTCATTATAAAAGCAATTTTATTTAAAATTAAAGTATTCATTATTCATTTAGTTATAAAAAAAGAAACAAATCTTTTACTTGTAATGTTCTTAAACATTTTCTATCAATATCATTCAAAACATCAAAAACAGCATTCTGCATACGCCTTTGTTCTTCTTCCATTTTACAGCAGCGCTATAACACAACATTCAAGAACAACAACTGATGAAAATAGTAAAAAAACTTAATTCATTAAAATAATTTTTTTCTATACTTTTTAACATAAAATGTTACAGTGAATATATTTATTTTCTTGAAAAAAAATAACCAATAAGGTTAAGTATTACAAAATAAAAGAAGAGTAAGAATAAAAGTGAGCAAGAGGTTTTGACTATGAACACGAATTACATAAACCACAATTTAAGTAAAACGTTTGGATAATGAAAACTATATGGCGAACGTACAGAGAGCTGTACAAACAGTATATAATATAAATATTGTATTTGACAAAAGAAAATATTTACATCGAAAATTATGTGTCGAACAGCTTATGAACCAACAGGTAAGTTGATACAAAACGTCACTCGAAAATCTACAGTCGTTCGTGCTGTTCGTCTATAACAAGGGCAAAGACAGTTCAATGTTCGCTATCAATAATCATACCGGCAATGTGTTGCTCCGTTGATTATCACGACAAATATCCAGTGCTGCCACATAAAATTGTCGATAAGAAATAGTCACACAACAGAAATTAACTGAAATATTACTACTTCTAGTTATTTAGTTACACTTAACGTCGTATACGTATCTTTTTTTCAAATATGTAATAAATTATTCTAAAACATAGATATCTTGACGAATACCTCAGGTATTTCTTTTACCTTATAGCACAGAATTATTTTCTAAGACCACGAATTTAGAATTGTGATGGGAATAATCAAGCGAAAATAATCGAGTAAATCGAGTAACTCGATTGATAGGAAATATAATCAAATGATTTGTTCGGTCTCGATTCTCGGAACCAAATGAAAAATTAGTAATTACTAATTTTGTTAGTAGTTACTAACCTACTCAAATTGTAATAAGTAACAAATAATGAAATAACTAGACACTAATATTATACTCAAGAATTTTTACTCTACTAATCTAGTAATCTCATAATAGTTAACAGTTTTAATATTTGAATTCGTAAAAACACGAAAATTATAATGCAAATACGGAGTAGGTATAATATCTCATACCATACACAAGGCCTGATTGAGATTTTTTCCGCTCAAAGGCTGAACAAAATTTACCACCTAGTTTACATATTGATATTTTACTTCTAAAAGTGATAGGTACGTAAAAGACCCATTGGGCGTCCACATGTATATATATTAAGGTACTTCGTTTTAAATTTGTTACGCTTCCTAATTATTAATATAAAATATTTAATTGATACATATCTTAAGGACTTAAGAAATCATTACTTTATAAATTATGAGAAATGTTACGGCGTAGTGTATAACAAAATAATAAACATAGTAGATACGGTTATGTATCTTATAAATTAAATAAAAAAAATTAAATAAAAATAAATATTATAAATATTATATTATTATATTATATTATTAATATAATATATTATATTATAATATCTATTATAAATTAGATATAATATTATTTTGGGCGTGATAGTTTATCTTAGAAATTTTCAAATATTGTGCATCAGACATGTTAAACTCAAAGTATTAAGTGGGCCAAATATATTAAATAGAATGCGCATAAAAATTTAACGAAAATATAATTTTATATTATTAAATGTATGTACAAATAAAACCATCAATACAACTTATTCGATTATAGTTTATCAAAATATTAAACATAATAATGAAGGTACACCAAATATAACGTTGGTTCTCAGTTATTATAAGGACTTAAAGTTTTGTGGAAATATAACCAATTTAAAAGATAGATACTACAATATTTTACTAAATTATTTAGTTATACATAATTTCCTAATTCTTCATTCCTACTTTATATTTACCTATAATATATTTTTTAATATACTATTTATTTTTTTATCTTATTTTTATTTTTTTAAAAGGGCACTTAATACTAAAACCATCCAACGCTTATTGCTATTCTTGTGTTTACAACAAACGATCTACATTCTTTTCGTTTCTTTTTAAAATATCGAGAGCATTGACAATATTTTTCAAATGTTCAATCTTCTTCGACAAGTACAAAACCAATATAACCAAATATAACCAAATATACAAAACCATTCTTTAACTCTTCCTCCAGTTAAACGCTCGCATCAATTAAAATTATTCAGTACAACTAAAAATAATGAACTTACTATTGCGGAAAATAATGATATTAATAAGTTTTGAAATAAAAAGTGGACGGCTGACAATCAGCCCTTATCAATAGTCAAAAATGTTGGATTTTAGAGTACACAAAAAAATTACAACCATTTTACACTTCTCCGAGTTGGCAATTATTAACTACAAAGTTGCTACCTAATAAATTTTACATAACTTTTTCTAAACTGAAATCTATGTTAAACAGCGTAAATTATATGTCTATAACAACGGATATGAGCACATCTGATTCCATGAAGTTACTGTTACTTGCCATTTCAGTGGCGCTGAAGTCCATGTTAAGGTTGGGCCGTGGCCCGACTTCTTTTTTGAAAAAAATGGCTGGTAGTCCAAAATGTGACTGGTACGTCAAAATGTGGCTAGTAGACCAGGCGTGGCTTCAGAGACTAACAAAGGGGGGAGGGCCATTTTTTTCAGCCATCACTAAATTGCAAAGGGGACTTAGAGTTAGAGAATATTCTTTAATCTGTATATATAGATCGCCAAATGATAATCTTGAAAATTTTATCAATAATCTTGACTTTTTCTTATCTCAGAATAAAAATAAGTACCTACTTAAATATTTTATGTGGCGATATAAATATTGATATAATGAAAATTTCCAATATTAGCAATGATTACTTAAACGTTCTGGCTAAACATGAATACATATGTATAAATAATTTTACCAGAGTCACTGAGTCTTCAAATACTTGCATTGATCATATATTTGTTAAAAATGTAGAATCAAATAAAATTAGTTCAAACATATTACGATGTGATATAACTGATCATTATGCTACAACACTGATGTTATCGGATGAAATGTTTTAAGTCCAAAATAATTGTCAAAATGTAAAATATATAAAAAAAATAAATATTGAACTTTTAAATAAATAAATTATTTTAGAAAATTGGTGTTCCACTATGTATTTTGATGATTCTATGCTCGAGGTTTTTAATTCTAAAATAAATTAATTTATTTATCATTCAACTATTTCTGTAAATAAATTGAAATCGAAAAAAATGTCAAAATTAAAAAAATGGATTACATCCGGTATAATAACTTCTATAAGAAGTAGGAAAAATTTTTTTGCTAACTTGAAATTGAGGCCTTTTGATACACGCTTTAAACAATTCTATAATAAATATAAAAATATATTACATTTATTAATAAGAAAAGCTAAACAATTATTTTATCAAGGTAAATTATTAAGAGCTCAGTCTGATGTTAAACAGGCATGGAATATTATTAATGAGATAATAGATAAATCAATTAAAAATAAAACATGTGATATTTATAAAATAACAATGCAAAATGGTTGTAATACTGAATCAAAAACAGTAATCTGTAAATTGAGTAATATATAAAATATTAATTTAATGTATTACAGACTGTAATACATTAAATTAATATTTTATTAATGTTGGGAATAATTTAGAAATTGAACACATAAATCATGTAACTGATGACCATGAAATTATAAATGATAGTTTATTTTTTAAACCAATAAATATTGATGAAATAATGTTCCACTTAAATAAAATAAAAAACTATAACTCTTTTTATGAAAATAATTTGTCTAATTACATACTAAAAAAAAACATCTAAAACTATTTCATTACCATTGTCAATTATTTTCAACAAATCTCTTTCGACAGGTAAGTATCCATCTAATTTCAAAATATATATTATAATTCCCTTATTTAAGGCAGGTAACAAACTAGAGTGTAGAAATTATAGGCCGATATCCATATTTCTAACATTATCAAACATTTTTGAAAAATGTATAAAAAAACAGATTACTTGATTTTTTAAATAAAAACTGTTTCTTTTCCAAATGTCAATTTGGCTTCAGGCCTGGATGATCTACTATAGACGCGCTTTTTAAGGTAGAAAACTTTGTTAGGAATAATATTGATTATAATAATAAAGTAATGGGTATTCAGAAAGCTTTTGATAGTGTGAATCATAAGCTATTGATGTTTAAATTAGAAAACGCAGGTATTCGTGGCTTAAATAATAATTTAATTAAATCTTTCTTAGGTGATAGAACTCAAAGAGTTAAACTAAATGATAAATATAGTGATATTCTAGAAGTATCTTGTGGTGTACCACAAGGCACAGTCCTAGGTCCCTTATTATTTATAATTTTTATAAATGATCTACTTAAAATCAATACTAATTTAAATACCGAAATTCTAAACTATGCTGATGATACTGCGATTTTATTATCTGAACGAACAACAGATAGTTTGTGTTATGAAGCAAATAGAATCCTAAATAATATTTATACCTGGTTTTGCAAAAATAAATTAAAACTTAACTTGTTGAAATCCAAATACATTTTGTTTAATCCACAAAAGTGTAATACTTTGAATACTAACAAATTAATAGTCCATTCACTAAAATGTGTCTCAACTTTTAGCAATACATTTAAGTCGCAATGTGTTATTCTTGAAAATGTTAAGGAGGTAAAATACCTCATCCTAATTCTAGATTGTAGATTTAAATGGGATAGTCATATCAATTACTTAAACAATATTTTACGTAAGTTCTTTTTCATTTTTAAAGAAGTCAAATATATTTTTAATAACTGATATAAAATAATTATTTATTTATCCTTGGTACAATCAGTTTTTACTTATGGTATAGCAATATGGGGAGGAACTTACAACAATCATCTATCTAGATTATTAACAACTATAAACTGCATTATTAAATATCTTCTAAATCTTTCATTTCAAACAAGTACTACATTAATTAATAAAGAACTAAAAGTTATGGATTTTAGGCATATTTTTAATTTTAATACACTTGTTGTACTTTATAAAAATAAACATTTAATTATTTCTTTTGATCATGATCATTATACAAAATGTAAACATAATATTAACATATGCCTACCTAATTATAATAAAGTTTTTGGTTCACTATCTCTTTTTTGCCATGCCTCATGCACCCACTTTCGTCTCTTTGGAGTCTTCTTCTCTTGTTCATTGGTTTTCTCGTCCAAAATTATTGCAATAATACATAATTCTTCGTTGGTGAAATTTGCCATGTTCACGTTGTAATGCGTATATAAAATATATAAGCAATACCTATATATTATTAAATTAAGTCAAAAAAAATATATACAAAAAATACGTTATGTGTAAACACACGTTTGGTATATAACTGACTCAACATGACTGACCCGATATCGGAACTGACCGGTCTCGGTGATTGATATGTGTGAAATACACTTGACTGATCAGTCAAAATCGTCAGTAACTTGACTGTCTCTGATCGGAGACGTCACTGTCTCGTGACTGATGTGTGTAAATCGACCTTAATAAAACAAATCCGATGATAGTGCGATAGAACGATGTGACTGACACGATTTTAAAAATAAACAATTTATTGGAAACGAATGGAATTGTCCGATTTAATCAACGATAACAGTGGTCTAAGACTGTTTATTTTGGATGAGTACCATTTTAAAATGAAACAATTTGTTTTCGTTCACATATTCGTAGACTGCTGTTTAGTAGGTAATTTTTTTTTTCAAAAATGTTTGTTTATTTCCTTTATTATTTAAAAATTTGCCCATAAACAGCATTTAAAACTCTAAATTGGCAAAATAGCTCCCATATATATTTATGTGAAAATATTCCCAAAAAAAGCACTAAAAACCTTAAATTAGCAAAATAACGGTAAAAATCATAAATATGTAAAAATAGCAAAATAAAATTTCGTGTCTGACATCAGATAAGTGTGAAACATACTTGTATCTTAATTTGGATGTTCTAAAACGAACCAAGAAAAATATGCATTTGCTAGAACTTCCGAGCCCTGATCATGAGTATACGTCTACATTAGTGCTCCTTATTTGACGTGTACACTCTTTCACAAGTTCACGTGAAATTAAGGTTCGAACCGTTGCTTAAAATTTTCCGTGAATTTATAATATTGTTCACGTGTAAGTACGTGTACATTTTTGTATTCACCTATTTACGTCTTTAAGTTTTTGCGCAACATACTAGAAACTATTATCTGACAATTATTTCTTTTTATTATGATATAAGTAATAAATAATAAACATTTTCATACATTTTAAAGTTATTTACATGTTATTTAAAGTGATTATGATTCCAATAAGTGTTTATGTAATTGAACTAATGTTCACGTGTATAAATCATACATGCAGCGACATAGCCAGGCGGGAGGATATAACGGGTTATTGCCCCCCCCCCCCCCGGGAAACATCTGTCTTTATAAGATTATAAGATGTATAATAATTTTAAGACATGGGTATAATGGTATATCATCATCAAGAAATTTTTACAGTTCCAACAAACTAAATAATAACAAGCTTTATATTTTAATTTGTGTTTAATGGATTTATTAAAATTAAAAAGTTGGCACTTAATTAGTAAAGAGAATTGAAAATTTAAAACCCCCAAAATATTTTTCTGGCTACACCACTACGCAAGAAAAATATTTTAGGGATGGTCTTAAATTTTCAATTCTCTCCTACATAAGTACTAACTTTCTAATTTATTAAATCGATTAAACATAAGTTAAACATTAAAATTTGTTATTATTTAGTTTATTGAAACAAAGAAAATTTTTAAATGATAACATTGCATAACATAATATCTTAAAATGATTATATATTTTACAAAATAAGAGTGACACTTCGGGGGGTGGGGGGATTATAACTCGCTATAAGTCAATTATAACTAAAGAAATAACTTCGAACTTCATAAAATATAGAAAAATATATTGTTGTTCATTGTTATAAAAATCATTCAGACTGTTAAACTATTTTAATTTTTAGTTTGAAAATTTACGCTGATATTCATTTTAAAGCTAAGATTATTAATCTTTAAAATATTTAGTTTTAAATCAACTACAATATTCACAGCGGATTTTATTTAATTTTTTTTATGTTTTTGGAAGGTTTAAGACATGTACTAATTGATCTCATTCATGTGTAGTATTAAAAATAGATTTTAGTAATGGATTCTGTATAAAATGAGCAATGTATTGGTATAACGATGATACTTTCTGCGTACGTTAATGCCATCAAAAAATTAAATACCCCAATTTACCATTTATAGATAAACGTTTGAAAATATTTTATAGGAAACAATATCTATTCCAAATATATATAAACAGGAAAACCTCTATATTAATATCAAATAATATTTTCATATTTCTCATAACATTTCAACTTTTTAACTTTTAGTTTTAACATTTTTATTTATTATTTTTTACCATTTAACAACTGAGGCGAAGTGAAACACTGCTGTCATAAAATTTATAATAAATTATATAGAAAATATTTTTTGTCACCCACAAAAATGAATTTCATAAGTATGGTATAAAGATGGAGATTATATAGAATTTAAACTACGTTTGTGTCTTTAATATAAATATTTCAAAAAGTGGTAGACGGCAAATATCTTAAATCATGACTAGAAAATATGAAAATAGGTATTTCGAATGTTAACTAGTTATGTATTAAATTCATTCTTTTGGCTAGTTTGATATTAATAACATCTGAATATGTCCGTAAAATATGTTACCGGAGTAACGTACTGTAAAATATTAAACCAATGCATCGTGTGTTTGAATTTCGAGTTCTATTTAGAGCGTGTACATGTAACGCGACATTCAGAGTTTGTTCCCTGTGAAGAGTTCGTTAAAGACATAATACAATAGAACATCTACGCTCGAACGGATTGTTATAGAGTTTGAAACGTACGTATTCGCTTAATGTTTGACATAATATTATTATAATACAGTAATACGGCTTTCATAGAATCGAACGGGCGAATACCAGTCAACTGAGTAGATGTTTTAACTGATTCTAATTATTTTTCCGTCGCAGTTTGTCGACCGACCCAAACGCACAAGTTTCGTTCATGTGACGGATTTTTCTAGACGGACACCAACAAATAGCATCGGTTCTACGATAGTTCGACCGCATATTGGGACACATTTAATATATCGAATTCGGCAGCTGGTGTACATAGGCATAATTGGACTCGCCGATGATAGCACACGGAACGCGAACTGATTGTTTTTAATTGTTATCACTCGAACGCTCTTAACTCTTATGATTGAACCACATGCTGTGATAAAATACAACTTTCGCTATCAGACGATAATAAGCTATTTATTTTTTTTTTTATCAAGAACATATTCCGTATTATTTTTTTCCCAATTTTCCTAACAATAAAAATATTACTGTTACAGTTATTGATTAGTTATATGCCCATCTGATTAGTTTTCGTTGATTTTTGTTTGTCGATTTTGATTTAATTTTAATTTTTGTTGTGATTTGATTTCCAAAGTGCCTTGTGACAAATTCGTTTGGTTTAGTGTAATGTTGTTTACTGATAATTTTTACAAGGTAAGTCTTAAAGCGATTTCGGAGCTAACTAATTTCCAGGGTCATTAATTTTCAATTTATATCGTGCAAAATCAACCGTCAGAGTAAACATGTTTTGAAGTGTTACCAGATCGTACTGAGAAAAAATAAAAATAAATTTACAACTGTCCAAATATTTAATACAAAAATGTACTTATAAATTTCACTCTTACTGCGATAGTGAAATTGATAAACAATTATTTATGTCGCTGATTATAAACTTTTTTTTTGTTCATTAATTTGTGTTATTCGTTGTTGTACTATGTATTTTGATATTGATTGGATTCTTTATTATTGTCCTTATAAACACAACATAAAAAACTTTTGTTAATCATATAATATATTACTATAAGTACCTAGAACTACACTATAAAGGACCAGTTCTGTAACTATTAAAACCTTAGAATATATTAGAAAAAAAATATTATCCACTAATTTATTTATATTTATGTTTCCTATTAAAAAATTTATATCCAATCGGTCACATATTCCAGCACACCAATCACTGTAGCACTTTTTGGTAATACTTATATCACCGCTTTTTATTATTATAAAAATATGTTAATAACCCATTTTTAAAAAATAATTTTATTTTCACAGTTCCTTTGAAATTATTTTTCCATGTAGTAATAATTTTATATACATTTAATACTATATACTATATACTATTTGCTAATATAATTAATAAAAATAAAAATTTTAAATTTAAATTTACATTTTTAAATGTTATCATTGCATTGAATATATTAAGACTTAATATCATCACAAAAATGGTAAAATATAACCCAATTTTAAACTTTATGTATACAATAAATAAAATGGTTTCTAATTTTATGTTTCAGATAAAAGTACGTTTTAAATTTTGAAAATCAGAATAAATTGTGTTATAAATAATTTTGAATAAAAAAAAAAATACTTTGTATTTTAAAAATATTAACAGTTAAAGTCTTACTAAGTAACATGGCTACTAATGATGAAAATAATGATGAAAATAATGATGAAAATAATGATGAAAATGATGAAGCTGAGGAACTAAGATTTTTAGCTTTACAATCTATGGTAAGAAGATCAATGAAAAATAAAGTAAATACTAATGAAACTGACGATCAAGATATACGATTACTAAGAGCAGCAGCCCTTAAGTCTATAACTCATAAAAACAATACTCAAAATAATCAATTAACCAAAAAAGATGAAATGCTTGTAAAAACCGAATTAATAAATGATAGAAAAAGAAGTTTACCAGAATTTCCATTAGGAAGAAAAAAAATTTTAAAATCAAATGAAAGTAAAATTAACAACTTAGTAGAACATATAGATAAAGAAAAACCTGAAGTTAATAATTTTGAACCAGAACATAAATCTATACTTGAACCTAATGCTGAATCTCAAAGTAAACAAGCTATTGTACATAATAGTGATGTAAAGAAAATTGTAAGAAATGGCAGTATACAACTTTCAAATTTAGATTCAGAAAAATTTGATGAAACTATGATATTGCATATAACATTTAGTTCATCGGAAAGTGATGATTCGTCAACAGAATGTGACACCATTAAAAATGTATGTTAAATAAAGAACAAATTTAAAACGTTTAAAGTTTTTATTATTGTTTTATAAATATTTTACAGGCAACATTACAAAACAATGAAACAAATAAAAATATCAACAATAGTGAAGTGAAACCAACAGTTCCAATAACTAACACTGTAGATAATCATTCTAAGACTGCTAACACTAACTCATTAGATGATAATAAGTATGAACTATAATTAATTATATTTTAAAAAGCATATTTATAAATTTTGTATTATAATTTAACTTAAAACCTATAATTTTTTTTTTTTATTATTATTAAAAATGTCATGAAGTTTCAACTACTTTATTCCCTACAGCTGTGAAAAATGGCATTATTATTTGTTTAATATAAGTAGTTAATTAATTAATAATTTATTTAAAAATTAAGGACTTCACCGCTAACTTATAAATTCTAAATAAGATATTTATATGCATAAATAGTTTTTTTTTTTTTTTAATTTGTATTATAAGAATTATGTTGTGAAACTGCATCAGAAGTTCTATGTTGAATAAATTTAATCCAAATAGAAGATACCGGAAAATAGAATTTTTCCAAAATAGAAGATTGGTATTTTTTAATTTTCTCAATAATTTCTATTATAAAGGAAAAATTGTATAAAACAACAGAATATAATATAATGGTATCTTAAAAAAATGTAGTTATATTTTATTTAAAATAGTTTTTGTCAAATATTTCTAGATATAAAAAGAAGCTTATTTTATTTTCTAATTTACAATTTTATTTTAAGCTCATTAATTTGTGTAACTATTAGTAAATTAATTACACTATAATTAAAAAATTCATAAGAATGCATAACCATAATGCAATGTTTATTGATATGTTTTTTGCTCTAGGTAAAAAATTATAATGATATCTGATTATTATATTTTAATAATAGTATACAATTCAATAAATTTAGTATAATGATATAAGAAAAAATGACATTTCTCTTAATCCTATTTCTAAAAATTAGGAAATCAATGTAGAAAACTTATTTTATATTACTAAATTTTAGTTATTATGAATTAAATATAATTATAAAATACACATTTTTTTCATAGTTTTTCATATGAAATAGTAGTGGCATATGATTATTAAGACTGATAATGAACAAATAGAGTTAAAGGATTTATCTATGAAAAATGATTCTGTGTATAAGTAGAAGGCAAGAAAAATTGGTTGAGTATAAACACTGTCTACATTGAAATTTGAAAATTATGAATAACAAATTCAAAGAAGTCTTCAATCATTATAAAAATGTGTTTAATTAATAAATTCATTAAAAAATGTTAGTGTTTTGAATTATTAAAGTTAATATAATTTATTACTAGTACGTAATTATTATGAAATATTATTGATCCTTGTTATTATTTGATATGATTTTCAGTCTATGTATTAAAAAAATTATTATTATACATTTTTATTAAGTTATATATCATATTTAAATTTAAAATTCTATAAACATAATGTCTTATGCCTTAACTATTACTGAAAAAAACAGAAATCCTATTCAAATATATTTTTTTTCTTAAAGTATACCTTTAAATTAAATTAACATAAATATTATTTAAAATAACTCATTATTTTTTCTATACAAAAAAAAAAAAAAATTACTTTTTATTTTAAATACATATGTAGTTATATTTAAAAAGGAATACAAACTATTAAATGTAGGTATATTGAAAAACTCAAATCAATAACAACATTATTGCAATAGATAATGTTATGCTTAACAAACTATAATAATATTACTATAATTTGAATTTGCTGTTTTCAGATCAAAAATTAATAGTTGCATGGAAAAAATGTGTGGGCTTATGAGAAACTGTGAATCAGAAATCGAAAAACGTGATGAACAAATAAAAATATTATTAGAAGCATATGAAAAGTATCAAACTTGCAGTGAATCATTACGTTCTATACTTCGGTCAATGAAAAATATTAGAGATGAATTATTAATATATAATTCTGCTGAACTCAATAGTGCAGAAAATTAATTCATCTGAGCCATAGTTTAAGCTGTAAATACCTAACCTAATTGCAAATGTATCAATGACCTGATTGTAATAATATTTGTTTTTATCCCTGTAAAACTGTTTATTTATATTATGTTATATTATTTAATATTAATTATTTTTGTTTGAAATGTCATTTAAATGTGATAAAAACTGTACCTGGCTGTACCTACCCATTTTATGTTTAGAAGTCATCTTTATTATGATTGCCATTAGTTATTTTTGTTATTGATTATTTATAAGTTTTTAATTGATAAAATTTCCAACTGAAATTCTTGCTTTATATCTTAACCAATTATTATGTTTAGTATAAATATTAAT
Organism: Sipha maydis; assembly: GCA_034509805.1. NCBI lineage: Eukaryota > Metazoa > Arthropoda > Insecta > Hemiptera > Aphididae > Sipha > Sipha maydis. The sequence goes on along the minus strand of JASXSY010001781.1, from coordinate 52,487 downwards.
AATATTAAGTATAAATTACAGTTTCATCATTGAATCTGAAATTGAATGGGTAATATCTGTGAAAATGATATTTGGTATCAATTTCAATGTGATAACATTTTGAATGTTAGAAGATAAATAAACGATCAATAAAAGTAGCTTATAGTACTTAGTAAACTGAAGGTAAATTTTCAAAAAGAATAAATCAAACAAATCAAATTATTACCTATTTATAATTACAATTTATAGCCTATACTATTTGCACAATAAGAAAATGGGATATAATTACAAGTAACATTAGTAGATAGGCTATCCAGTAATAGAATTTTTTTTCATAGACACTAAATACATTTAGGTATAATGAGGGAATATTATAAAAATTTAATTAACCTGACTCAAGAGATTGTATATCAAAATAATGTCCATAATCCACCTTGAATAAAGTTGTATAACCTGAACTCTTGTTGTTAGGTGTCACTTATATAATATATGTAGGTAACATAAATATGTATATAAGCAAAATACAAACAGATTAAGATAGATTTTAAAAATGTTTGACTAAAAATGTATAAAAATTATTAATTATTGAATGTTTGAAATTTTAGGGCAATATTGTGATATTTATTACCATAATATGATATTAATTTTATTTATTGTTGATATGAGTTATCCTGTATGTTGATAATGTTTTAATATAGGATCATCATAATAGTACATAGCACATTTTAATATCAAACATATATACTCATCGATTTTTATAAATAATATTTGTTATATTTACATTTATATATTACTCATATAGTCATATTTTATAAAGCTAGACTGTGTATAAGTCTTATCAAAATCAAATATTTATTAATTAAAAAAAAAAAAAAAATAATAATACAATAAAACATATTTATTCGTACTTTTAATAAACAATAATATGTCATAACACTTATGAAAAAAACTTGATAATTCGATATGAAGTTACAGTAGCAGTTGCTTGAATATAAATTAAATAGTCACTAATTATTTACTTAGGTACCTAATTTACATGAAAGATAAATTATTATTTCGAGTCAAATATTTTGTATTCATCGTGCTTATTCATTGATAGTATATACCTACCTACCTTAAAGAATTAATACAGTATCAGTTGAATCAGTGAGTCGACTTTCAACTTTTTTGTTTGAATCTGAATCAAATCTTGAATGTCGATTCTCGACTCTCGAAATTTAAATTATCAGATTGAAGTCCATAGTTAGGTACTAGTTATATTTAAATTTGTATGGATATAATAAAATAATTAAAATATATAAGAGAGATTTCTTGAAGAGTAGATAAAAATAGTATTGAGCAATAATTATTTAGTGATTTATGTGATATTTTCATACAGATTTTAGTTTAAAAATTAAAATTGTACATTTTGTACCCATATATTTTGTATATTTGTTCATCATAATTTCCATACAATATTTATGATCAATTATTTGTTGTTTAATTGTACATATGGTTATAATAATAATAGTTTACGGTGGCCAATCTACAAGAGGGTTTGTTTAGGTTAATAATATATCTCAACGTTCGGATTTGGAATCTGATATCAACACAGTTATGAACATTAAACTCGGTTGATATAAATTTTATTAATATCTGTGGTTATCAACAACACTCGAGATTTGACGAGTTGTCGAGAGTTGAGAGTCGTGTACACGGTCTTAGAAGATATCAAGACCGTGGTCGTCAGTTCAGTTTGTTAAATTAGTGATTACTGATTCGTGAATTGAATTTGATAAGTTGGTTGAACTGTCACTGAATCGCCGATTCTTCACTGATCAACTCCCACAGTTAATTTTAAAAAGTCGACTCTTTGTGTTGACTAGCTCATGAACTACACATCCCTTGTAATTACTCTATACACTCAGGGAAAATACAGTTTTAATTTCTATGATTTCATTACATTGATTTATTATTTTATTGTTTTCTTAAAACGTATGACAAATTTCATTATTTCAATGATAACATAATTAATTTAAAAATATTCTCTTTAGAATAGAAATATCTAGTCAAATTTTTAAATAAAGAAAAAAATATATTATGTTTAGTGTTCAACTGACTTAAAAACGATGATAGTTATCTTAATGTTTATGCATAATTATAACGTCGAATTAATAAAAAATAATACCTACTTAAATTATCAACAAAATGGTTTAAAACCAATTACTTTTACCTTAAATTGCATGTCAATCAATATTTAAATCAATGTTACTTTTTTTAGAATCAATGTGATTGGATACAATAATTCAAGTTTCCTAGAATAGTATTAGTTTTAAGGAAAACATCTTAATGTAAAGGAAATATGATCAATGTTTTGTTATTTCTCAATTCAACAACTGTAAAATGGTATTGAATTAATAGCATATGCCGTTATTTTGACGAAAATATATTTTTAATTTAAGATAAACGAAATATCAGCCTATCGGAAGACATATATGCGGCGTTGCTTCACGGCATATATATTTTACTTTAACAAGACGCGTACAATGATAGATACATTCTCTTTCATTCATTATTGAAAAATATATGTCTACATTTACCAATAAATTATAATTTTGTTTTCAAGAACATTATTATTATTTTTATAGAAAAAACCCGATAAACATTTTTATTGAAATAATTAGACTTTATATGTAGACATTTTTATATTAAAAATCAATGCCTCTATATATTTATTTAGTCTAATATTATAAAATATATATTTAATAGCCAGAATTTTACTATTTAATGATTTAGATGAGAAAAAAACTAAAACATGTGTACATGCTGTGGTGTACCGTCAATTCATCGTAAGCAATTGATCACACGATAATTGACCGCAAACAATTTATCGCAAGCCAATTTATCGCAATTACAATTTACCGCACGATAATTTATCGCAAACTTAGGTTATTTCAGGGTAATTTTAAGGTGAATAGTATTTTTTTATAAAATTATTCATTCGTTAACGATCGAATCTTATCTAACATTATAGTCGTACCCAATTTTATCTGTCGGTATTGTTCTATAACAATCCGATAGTCGTATAGATCACCATGATACGCTACGACAATACATCAGTACTGACAAAATCGTCAATCGGTATAACATCGTGTAGCTGAACGTACTGTACATAGAATTAAGCGAAAAAATAAGTATATGCTTATTCATCAAGATTTCATTTTTATATACCTAACAACATTTTTTAAACATTTTTAATCTAAGAGGAAAAAATATATATTTAACCATATAATATATATTATGTAACCAGAGTTGTGCCAAATTTAATAAAATTTAAATATGTATTCAAATTAAAAATTATTCCTGAAAATGTTATTTTTCGATAAATTGCCGTGCGGTAAATTGTAATTGCGATCAATAATTTGCGGTGAATTGTGCGGTAAATTGTTTACGACCAATTGACGTGTATCCACATGCTGTATCTATACCAAAGTTAAAATGTTTAAAACAAAATGTTTTCAAACAGTAGTTTTAAATATGTTGTAACCATTTAAGTTAATCAAATTTAGGTACTCATGTCGTACGCGATCTACCAAACTTGTTTTCACGTAGTGCGCGATCTACCCAAATCATCTACAAAACCTTTATGTATTGACTGGAAAGTTTGACACCCTTTTTTGGTGCATCATAATGTAACTGTTCTTTTAAATGATCCATCCAAATTTCTCTTTTTACTTGTTCTGGTAGTTTCTTTAAGATCTCCACCACAGCTGACGCCATCTCTCATTTTACTGCACGTTAAATGATTTTCTTCATTTCGAGGTAACAACTGTTTGCTTTTTAAATAATTCACACATGTTTGTTCGTCAATATTACGATAAAAATATCCGATTCTTGACAGGCGCAGCTCCAAGGGGGGGGGGGAGGGGCCCCCCAGCTTTTTTTCAAAAATTGTAATTTTTCACATATTTGTCCTTGTGAACTATTAAATCCTGATTTTAATTAAATCCTGATTTTAATTACCTACCTAGCTAACAATTTTATTTGGCGGCCTAAAAAAACTATATGAAATTAATATGAGGTGTGTATCATAATATAGGAACGTAGTCGGACTCTGTATTCATTTGGAAAAACAACTATTATCAGTAATCACTTACAGGTTCCAGGTTAGAATATTCTCTAACTCTAGTCCCCTCTAAGTCCCCTTTGAAATTTAGCGATGGCTGAAAAATATGCCCCCCCCCCTTTGTAAGTCTCTGAAGCCGCGCCTGATTCTTGAATTGATTTAATAAAATATTAAACATTCATAATGATAAATCCGTGGTCTGTCATTAATGACAATCGATCACTGTATTAAAATCCTTCCTCGCTATACGTAAATATTCAAATTCATAAATATTTATTAATACCGTTTGAGCTACCTATAACGAAATATCAAATAGGTAAATCTTTTTATGATTTAAAAAACAGCCACACACGTCAAAATATCACAATATTTATGTTATCTTTACAGAAATAGAAGTAGGTACAAGTAATTATAAATTATAAATTTATAAATAGGCAGTGTATAGAAGGCGAAAAGTACATGGAAAATGGAAATTCAATCTATATTTTAACATTGCATCGCACTGATATACAGTTTTGTTTAAAAAGCGTAAGTATAATAACAACTGGATTGTTATTTATGACGTATAAATGACTCATAACCAACTGTTAATAATGTTCTTTTTTATTTATCTTTTGTCCAGGAAATGAATAAGATAAATAGTAGTGCCTATATGTATGATTCGATCGAATTTAAAAAATTTCCGCTTATAAATCTTATATTTATCCAACGAGAATATTTCTGTTATAATTTATATTCTATGTATTTATATTATTTTATTAATTTTAATTATTTTTATTAATTACAAATTATAAGATTCCTTATACTATATTATACAATTTAATAACCACTGTTTAAACAATTTGAATTTTCAATTAAAACGATAACACATGATCTACATTAGTAACTATCATTAAAATTAATTATAACACTTTTAATTACTTGTAATTTATATTATGCAATTGATTGTTATTTGTAATGAATAGAAATGTTTATATTTTATCAATTTAAAAGTAAGAAAAATTAAATTAAGTGGTAAAGTACATGATTGATCAATCGAGACCGTAAATATTTTAATACACACTTTTCGTTGGAAATATATTTTGACATATAAAAGTCAGAAAAGATTCTGAGTGAAATAAGGAAAAAATTGGTTTTACCACATTGTGTTTTTGTATATGTGTACCTATACAATTTCGACCATAAGGATTACTCCAATCATCACATTAGATTTAAAAAATAGAAAATTGGTTCTAGTTTATACCAGCGGCGCTGTAAATGGGTACCTATCAACTGGAGAAAATACCTCAGATATATTAGTGAGTGGGTCAAGTGGACGTGTTAATGATAATAAGTGATATTTTATAATAAAATATTTATATGTTGATTAAAATTGGAGTCACATGCTAGTTTCAGATGCTATTAACAAATTAAGTTTTTCGAAACTAAAACTAATTAAAATAAGATTACCATCGACAATGAAAGAGCCAAGGTTAGAAGGATTGATGTGCATAGTACATAAAATTATGTGGACACGATAAGATATATCAATAGACAAAGAAAATTTAATATAAAAATTCGCAAATAACAGTAATCAATTAATGCATTAGTTCATTAAGACGATATACCTATTATTATTACCATAGTTGATTTTAATTATTCATATAATTTTGTATTATATATTAAGTATACATTTATGTTTTTCATTATATTTTTATTTTATAAGCTGTGAAATTATGGATTGTTGGTAAAATAATAAGTTGGTATGCAGTATCTTGTTTGTACATATTTAGAAATATAGAAAGTATTATTTGAGCGTAGCCAAACATTTTTTTTTTTTTGTATGTAGGTGGGTCTGACACCAAAATGCTTTCCCCATAACATAAAATAAAGATCAAGTTTAGTATTTTGAAAAAGTTATTTTATGAACTTCCCAAAGTATTCTAAATAATTACGAAAAACGACGAAAAGTTAGGGGAAAAAAACAGCGAAATTTAGAGAATTCCGGTTTTCAACAAATCAAATTTATTTATTTATCTATAAATTGTACAGTTTTTAAAATATTTTTAAAGTTGTCTATAGATCTATACGTAATGATATATAATATTATATAATATACAATAAATAATAATTGTTGTTTGGTTCTTTCAAATTTTGAAAATTATTCAAGTGTTTAGTAAATAATTTAATGCAAAAAACTAAGTATTTTTAAGGCTTAATATAACATTATTGATAAAAAACAAAGCAAGCCGTTTGGTTTGTCATTTGTTTTTCTTAACATTCGAATATCGTTAAAATTAGATAATTACCTACTAATTAAGTTAAGTACCTACACTGTATTGTAAATGTTTGTTTGTAATCAATTTTTGAGTGCGATTATGATTCTTTAATTATAAATTTAGACGTAGCTCACATTAAATAACTTAATAAATAAAAAATAAATATTAGTTGTAGGTATCATATAATCTTCTGTTTCCAAATAACATTCAATTTGACAGTATAGTTCCAATATAATTATTACCAGGGCTCGTAAGTTCATGTATTTGCATATCAATCATGTTAAGTCGTATTTAATGCTAGATGAAATAGAAATCCATTTAAAGATACCACGGTTAAATACCTATGTGAAGTCTTATTTTGCATGTTTTTTGCATATTTAGAGGTTTATTGCCTATTTGGCATATTTATATTTTATCGAGAATATTATACATATTTTTTTATATTCCTATTCGTGTTATTATATCAATGTGCATTTTTTTATGAAAATAAATGAAAGATCCAACATATGAAGGAAAAAAACCACTGTTCGTTTATAATTTTTCATTATCTAAAATGTTTGTGAGTTCGATTGTAACATAAAGTGATTAAAATTAAACAGCTATATTGTAGTAATTGCTTCATTCAGTTTATCAGTATTTTGAATACTCATCACGATTAGATAGAATGATTCTATTAGACGTTCTGTGACAATCTATTAAAAATCCAAATGGAAAATAGAAATTATCTTATCTTCTTCATACTCGTACTTAAGTAGTTTAACAATAGTTGGAATTTGGAGAGTGAATAACTGGAGACTGCTTCAGTCGTTATTATAACGTGTGTGCGAATATATTTGCCCAATAATAATATTTTATGTATTCCTATTTATATATTTCGTCTAGTACCTACAATGTAATTCCTAAGGTAAATATAAATTATGTAATTAAGTATTCAATTTTAACGAATAAATTTGTTTTAAAAGTTTCAGATTTAAAATGAATGACTGACAAAGACGTACATTATATGCAATATACATATATGTTCAATGAGGTTCAAGAATAGTATTTAAAATTTTATTTAATTTAAATTATTTAAATTTTGTCATTAAAAAATAAAATATAAAAAAATTTATATAATTTTAAGTTGTTTATCATATTTTTAAATAAACATATTTTAGTTATTTAGTGCATATAAATTCATATTTTGTTAAATTTGAGTGCATAAATGCATGTTTATGTTGACATTATTTAGGGCATGAACTTAGGAGTCCTGATTATTACCATCGATACATTTCTATTGGAGCCAACATAAATTTGTTTAAGGACACATTTGATGTAGAGAGTAATGCACTAAAAACAGAAATCAATCTGCTAAAATATACTGCTGACGTACCAAATGATTAAATTATTGAAAAATGGATTAAATGATAAAACCTTATTGAAGAAGAGAAACTATATATTTAAATTTTTTCAAAATACTAAAAAAATTCGTTGCCATTTCTGTAATTAGTTATATCTACCAAAGATTGTTTTCGAAACAAAGCTAAACAAAACATAGATATGATGTACAATGACACAAAAATGTTTAGATGGCTTCTTATCAATATTTATTTTGTAGTAATTTTTATAAATAAGGAATAAAAAAATTAACTATAAAAAAAATAAAAATGACACTTGAGTTTCTAATGCCCTCTCTCCCTATAAAAAAATATACCCTTGCAATAGTTTGAAATTGACTTGGCCCATTCTGCCATAAAGGTCTGCGCACACATGCTATGTACCCAAGTTATAAAATAATGTCACAAACGCATGATCATATATAAACTCGTGTTATTACTTTTTTAAATTATTCATTATTTATTACATTAAAAGAAAACGTAACAAAATTATTTTTCTGTTATAAATAAATTAACGTGAGGAAATTACATGGCATTTTATTAACAAAAGTAATGTGAAACATAAAGGTAGACATTTTCTTTATAGTTTTTTAATAAATATCCATACAGAACATGATATAATTAAAAAAAAATTGACTCCCAATAATAACTTTGATTTTTACGAAGTTGAACCTTCTATTATATGACCTCAATAACATTTTATATTATCAAGATAAGAATACCATGAATTTATTTTAATTCAGGAAAATAATTACTGATATTTGTTTGCGTGTTTGCGTTAGGCCCTTATTTTAAAAATAAACTTTAGGGCCCACGAGTAGGTCAGATCGACACTACTTAATAATAAACCCATTGGCGTAATTTCGCTAAAATTCAGAGGGTGCAAAACTAATCAAGAAAGTTAGAAAAAATTTTCAACAAATTGTCAAAATCCTTAACTTTGTAACTTTATTTACCACTTTTAACTTAATTCCAGTTCCTCGATCAAAATTTTATACAGTATACATAAATTAGTACCTATTATCATTGATATTATAATGTATTTTTACTCTCATTCGCTTACTATATTCTGATTATCAACTGATAATGTTCGTTTATCATTATCGTAAATTCAAAACAACAATCATGTTTCTGTTAAGATAAAAAATATAGAATTGGTTATATTTTTTTTTTTACACGACTTTATTATAAGCCCTCGACCCACCATTGTACTAGTTATACATTATAAATATAGAAAATGTAGGGGGATGCACAAAATTATACATTTTGCACCACCTCAAAATAACCAGTGGGTGCAAGTGCACCCCCGAAATTACGCCTATGAATAAACTTAATGCTCAAGAAGCATCGAAACGATTATAGTCCGTGACACAAAAATTAGCTCGTGATCGTCACGAACCTAGCAGAGCATCTTGGTATAAGTGGTTTTCATAATAGTAAAAATAATTTCGCGTTTTTTATTATTGTTATCATAATTTTAGTTTGGAGACCTATGGCTAACAAGTGGATTATGCCATGCGGGTCGTGGTGCTCACGAGTCAGTATTCGTATTGTAAACTAAAGTAGTCTTATCTATGCGCTGAATATAATGCAGAGATGTTTACTTACATGAAGGTAACGTGTTTTACGATAAAATCATTGTGAAAGGTTTTTGTTTTTATTTTCAGTTACACTGAATGTTGTAAGAATTAAGAATACTACCAGCCTCCTTTTCCACTAAGGACACTGGACAGATATTGAAAATACTCAGGTTTCAAATAATTTATGATTAGGTGCATACTTTGTCGGTGTATCACGCTATGAAATTCTGAACTTTGGTAATTTTATTCGATTTCTTTTAATAATTATTACTAATAAAAAGTGTGTACGTGAGACAATATTCTTTTGCTAAACAAATTTTATAAGTCAGCTATAGAGTAGAATCCACAGCTAGATATCCATATGGCGTACAGTATTAAGAGATTACATTTGCTAATTTTAAGGCAGAGCTAATAAAGTAAATAATAGTACATACCCACTTTTAATTATATGACATAATTATTGTTAGTAGTAACTAAAATAAATACAGCAATTTTTCTTTTAATACTAATCTTGATTTAATTAAAACAATTTTTGAATGTTGAAAAGGTAAACAATTAATACACAGGGCCGGATTTAGGGGAGGGAAACCAGAGCGACAGCCTCGGGGTCTCCACAAAAGAGTGCCTCCACAATAGAGACTTTGGAAAAAAAAATCTTTCAAATTACAAATACACTGTCAACCCACCTGTCGAAAGTGACCAATAGGATATAAATAAATCTAACACATGATTGCCGATGGATAATTCCGAGAAATTATATGACACCAGCATATTTATTTATCAGTAAATCCGACACGTACTAAACTCCACCGCTACCGCCACAGCCTCTGATGATTGTCGCGAACGCCATACACGCGATAATATTATTATTCGATTTTCCTTTTTCTATGTGCGAGTCGTGAGAAATTATTATTTATTATTGTTGAATATTCATATTTAAATGTATACATATTATATACATATTTATATACGTTTGTTAAATACTAATAAAAGAAAATAATCTATTTTAAAAAAAATTGTTCATTTTATTTGAAGAATAATTTGGAGTCAGGGGGCCCCAACTCCTTTGTTGCCCCTCCACACCTCTAAATCCGGCCCTGTTAATTCAGCTGAATTTATGATCCGGCATTTTAAAGTAATTATAAAAAATTAAAAGTTATTTAATACATTTATTATACAATAATTATATAAAAATAAAGTTATATATATGTATATATATTATGGTTTGATTGTTGTAATGCATTTTTAATAAATGTATTTTAAATCCAATAATACAGTTTGTAATCCATAAACAAATAAAATAAAATATAGTTTTGTCTAATAATTTGTCACTTTTGAAACCAAATAAAAACATTACACATCCATCAACACTTACCAGAAATTATAAACATAATTTAAATTATATACTTTTCTATATAATTGAACAAGGAGTATATTCAAAAACGAAATATTTCACAGTAACATAAAAGTATAAAAATAACCAATAAGTAAAATCAGTAACTAATAAATATAATATGAATGCAACATACACACATTTGTAAATATATTCCTAATTAAAATAAATGTAGACTAATAATGATTAATTTACTTGTATTAAATATAAAAAAGTGTGTTATCAAACATAACATCAGTTTAAATATAATTGAAAGAACAATAAGAATTAATAGCCTATGTTCATCAAAGTAAAGAATGGAAAGGTATACAATACACAAATAATTATTATAAAGGATATCAATTATATTTTTGATTACTACATAAATTACATTAAATATGAACTTACTGATTTATGGTTTAAATTAATAGAATAATACATCAAATGATGACTATTTTAAGATAATATAAATAGTAAATAATTACATTACTATAACATTTAATTTGAGAATATAGTGTATATTGGGTTAACTTTATTATTATAATATCAATAATTTTAATTATATAAAATTAATTTGATTTTAAAATGTTGCATATTAAATTGTGGGACAAACCATTTTATAAATAATTACATTATATTATGTTATAATTTCATTGGTACAATCAGAACTCTATTATTTAATAAGATCCTCAGGACTAGACAATTTAACATTGATAATGAGCAGATTGAAAAAATGATTTTTTATACGTAGATATTATTATAAAGAAATAGAATTATAACTAACTTCACTGAAAATAAAAACATTTAAATGTATATTTATATATAAATATATTACATAAAAAGCAGATAGAGAAATGTACTTATTATCTTCATACAAAAAGAAGCATTTTTTTATATAATTTATTTAATCAATATTTTAAAGTAAATTAATGGGAATATAAAATTCAAACTTTCACACTGCAGCAAATATCATATACATATAAAGCTTAAGAAATATAAAGATTATTACAGAATATTATATACATATTCATATAATTTGATTTCATTTTAAGTAATCATTAAAATAAATGAAAATAAAGTAATTTTGATCTCGTAAAAAAATGAATCAATAAATATCCAATTCTTATTAATCACAATGATAATATTTGTATATTTTATAATATTACTAATTAAAAAAAAAATAAAACAATTGAAATAAAATATCGTTTATTTTAAATAATATGACTTATTATTAGATATGACAGTTAAAAAAATAATAATTACTAAGTTAAATAAAAATTTAAAAATGCATATTATTGGGATAGATTTTTTTTTTCTTACCTAGAACCCTAGAACAAGACTTAATATTTTAACATAGCTTCTGTAGAAATTTTGATAATATATAAATATATTCTTTTTACAGTTTAAAATTATAATAAAATTATATATATATTCAATTTTCTATAATTTAATATGGGATACAATAAATAAATATTTTAAATGAGTCTTGTTCTTGGTGAACTTCAATGTTATATTTTTCGTTGCACTGTAAATAATTTTTCAATATTTAACATAAAGCAAGTATTGAATTATAACCAATTTAGAATTAGTATCACATTTATTTTAATATTATTGTTGCAATTAATTAATTCTTAGTTTCATAAATAATAGTAAAGGAATATTGAAATTGAATAATATGGTAAAAGCAAGATTATTAAAGCAAATTGTAACACTGGATAATTCATTTAAATCCATAACTGAATAAGATTGTAGAGTAAATTGAGGTAATCAAATAAATTAAACACAAAACAATGTAAAAATAAGTCGATTTATGAAGTATCACATCTGCCGTTTATTATCAAAATATAAAGTAGGATTCGACTTACATTGTTTAATAACCATGTGAAACTAAATGATCTCCAAGTTTTTCAACAACCAATGCAGCTTGTTGTGGTTGGACCGGATCCTCATATAATGATACAACAATAGCTGTAAATAAAAATAATTTAAAATCAAAAATGATATATATATATATATATATGAAAATCTGAATTAAATATTTAAAAGTTTTCACTAAAATTATATTAATATATCTAGAGATAAACATTTTTAATAATTAATTTTAAAATTTAATTAATTTAATTAATTAATTTGTTTTCCTTAAATAAGTTAAAGGAATTTATTTTAAAATTAAATGCCAAGTAATTTCTTAACATTAATAAATATAGTAAGTTAATAAATAAATACATATAAAATAAAATGAATATATATATTTTATATATAAATGATATAACTTACTTTGTTGAGTTTTTACACAATGAGCACCAACTTTTCCTTGTTTGGCTCGGATGACTTTGTCAGTACCCGATAGATAAATATAACGAACATTAGCTAGAGTAATGCCAGAAGATGTTAATGTATCTTGGTTGTCAAAACCCAGAGCAATTTTACTTAATTCCTCTTTTGATACCTAATTTCAGAAAACGAAACTTAGAATAAATTTATCATGCAAATGATAGTTAAATGATAGTTAAATGAAAGTTTAATGAAAGTTTAAACAAAATTATATAGACAAATTAAAAATGTATATAAACCGGAATATGATTAATAAAAATAACCTTAATATAACAGTATTAATTTGAGTAGATAAAATATTAGATATACAACAGTTAAGTATGACTAGTGTAATTACATCTATTTATGATGGAAAAATGTATGAATTGTTGGAATAGACAATTATGGTAAAAAAAATAAATAAATAAATAATAACATCAATGTCATTTAATAACACAAGTAAAATAGATAGAGTAATGAGTAAGCGACATACATGGTATTGATGCAGTAATAATTAGATTAGGTATAGAAAGAAAAACATGATTACAAGTTGAATTTGGACTGTATAAAACTATTGTAGACGAGATGAAAGAAATCATTGACAAAACGAATAAAAAGTGTAAATTGACAGATGAAAAGAAGCACATTAATGATGCCGTGAAACGCGTAGGGTCGAGGTATCCCATACGGATTGCCGGATCACTGATTTAACGTGAGGATGGTCGACGGACCTGACGCCGAAAAGAGCACGCGGTATTTGGGCGGTGGGTTTATGGGCGACAAGGACCGTTTATACTCACATCAAATCCTTCGGACTTGGCCCATACGTTTCCATCATGGCCGGCGATGGCGGCTTTGGTCACACATCTGGAGGCCAGCAAATGTTTGTCGACGTAATCTTGCCAAGACGACATGTTATCAAGCGATTTTGTAGGTAAACTGTGGTAGACGTGTGCTGACGGCTAAAAGCGGCGGCGGAGATCGTTTGTCTTGTCGGCGAGTGAAATATACCGGTGACAAGGCGCACGCGCACGCGTTAAAAAAGTTTTTAAAAGAAAAGAAATTGTTAAAAAGAATAATAGAGAGAAAAGAACGGTCACCGGATGGCAGTGGTGATGTGTATGTGCGTGTGTGCGTGTACGACGTGTGTAGTGAGAAGACACCCGGCGTAGATATTGGAAATGACAGGGAATAAAAAAAAAAAAAAAAACAAGAATAAAAACCAATTGACGTACGCGCAGCGCTGCTATCAGTGCACCGGTGTGCAACGATACACGCGTCGTTTCGACTGCGCAGCTTTCCTCCACACCCGGTGGAGGTGCGGCACCACTGTCTGCATCGGCCGTCGAGCACACGTACCATGGCCGAACACCGTCGAACAGTACAGCCGCCGCGGCGGTCGCATATGTATTAGCTTTGATTAGCATTGATTACTATAACATCTTGCGGCGGAATTTTTTTTAAAGGGAAGGGGCACATTACTATAGTAAATTAATTAAAAATTGTATATCAAATTAATATCTTCCCTTCTTTATTTTTATTAATTTATGCATTCAATTAATATTAATTATAAAATATATGAATAAAAAAACATACGTTAATACCTAATAATTACAAATCTAATTGAAATATTATTTTATGTTTTTTCGCAAATATGTCCAATACCTCTTCTGAAGTTAACTCTTGAGGACTCCGGGGCTGATCGGCTCTATCCCTCCTTATACTGGTTTAGCCAAGATATATACACTACCAGTACAAACTTTAGTTCTATAAAAATTATAAAATTGCATCTTATGCTATGACTAATGAAATACGGGCCTCGGGGCTCTAGCCCTCACTGTCCTACCCTCTCGTCGGCCCTGCCTATATCTTTATTGCATTGGCAATCCACCGATTCTTTTCTGATTCATTATAACCCTTAAATAGAAGACACTCAATATAGGTAGATGCAGATTTATAGGCTTCCATAGGAGCATCTTCTTTGTCAGACTACCTGATTGTTATCATTTTTAATGAACCAACAATAATGTCATAATGGCTTTTGACAACATCGACTGTCTGACAAATATATAACTATTTATTTAGCTTTTAAACCTATATCTATTAAGTATAATAAAGAAATTAAAGAAATTACCATTTCAAAATTTTTTCTGTAGTCCACTGACAGGGAGGGGCACGTGCTCCTGTGCTCCCCTGGATCCACCACTTATAACATAAATCATTGATGTATCTCACGCTTTTTTCTTAACTACTGATAATAACGATCTTCTATAATACTATACGCATATATGTAAGACCATTAATTTTCAAATTGTGCCCTCGAATCGTACATTTCTAAAATAAACACTCTCTTGCAAACCGTAAATTCTTTGAATCACAGGCGTAAACTAAGGGGACGAAAGGGGGCAATTGCTCCCTCTCAAAAACTTTAACGGGACAATGCCCCTTGATATTTTGGTAATTTATTTGAAAGATATTATCCAAAAGTATCTTTAAATGTATGGTATATCGACATAAAATAAAGTTTGCCCTCCCTCAAAATTTTCCAAGTTACGACCATGCTTCGAATGATATTTATACGTTAAGGAGTGTACACTTCACGTGAATTTAGTAATCAGTATTTATCGTTGGAATCATAGGCGTGCGCAGAGAGTATGTAACGTATGCAATTGCAAACCCTGAACACAGAGCTTTATTTCTAAAAATGCCAAAAATAAATAAAAGACATGAAATATTTGGTCTTCAAATTTATATTATATAATTTTGTATTATACTATAATAATTATTACATTTTTTTATTCAGTTTTAGATATTTTTATTTAATTTCACTTTTTTTAAGAAAAATATTAAAATTGTAATTTAATCAGTTATTTGTGTAAATATTTTTACTAGAATTTTGAGCGCTAAAAATAATTTTCAATGGGGGGGGGGAGGGCAGTGGTAGCGTTTTGTATACCCTGAAATTAGATAATTAATACACTTGCAGTGACGCGCACGAATTCACCAGGGGAAATAGGATATTTATTGTTATAACTCACAAGCTTTAGATTGAAAACTCGAGTAAAATCTATAATAAAATAACATCACAAACGATTTAGTTTCATCGATTTTAATAAGATACAAATCCTCTCAAATAGTTTGCATTTCCTTGATCAAAATCAACTCGAAAAGTGTTGACGTAATTGTGAAATAGAATTATTATATTATCATATTATTCTGTGATTATAACACATACCTAACAAATTATTATACAACAAATAACATTCGATTGTTTAGTAATTATTAGGGCTCAGCAGTTGTAGGAGATAAAAAAGGCAAAATATGCACGAAAATGTTGCAAAATATGCATTAAATATGCAAAAAAATTTAATAAATACGCGACAAAAATATTCTAAAGTTAAAAAAAAACACATATGATGCTGTTAATAATCAATAATAAACATAAAAACTATTTATAACTGAAAAAATGTAGTATTGGTTGGCATTTTGACGATATGGTAAAAAGTATTTAATATAAGTATTTCGGCATTTGAACGTAAACGATTAAATGCGTATCACATTGTTGTTATTAAATTAATTGTTGACTGTGACGATGGGAATAAATATCTTCGTTGATAATTTTGAATTTTATGTATTCAATATTAATTGAAACATACACCCGAGGAAATAAAATTTTAAAGTTATAAAAATTTTATTTAGAAAATATGAAATATGCATAATATGAGTGCAAAATCAATGAAATATGCATTTCTTTAGCTAAAATTGACAAAATATGCAAAAATATGCATTTTCAATTTTCTTTTTTTTAACTCACCATTGTATAGTTCAAATTTCTAGCTTGTTCTGCTATAAATTAGAAATATACAGAACAATATGCAATTCCTACAACTTCCGAACTCTAGTAATTATATTTAGCAAATCTCATATTCGTACATGGTACAAATATACAATCGTGAATCGAGATAATCACACTTACATGGACACGTTCCAGTTGGTGTTTCATGTTGTCTCGATTATTAGATGTTAGAAGATGTTTTATTATGTAATATTGATTATTAACGGTATACTCAATAATTCTTATCGTTGAACATACTAAAATAAAAACATAATCTATACACCACATAAACAATGGCAATAGGTAATAATAAAATACATGCCAGGAACAATAATAATGTAAAATATAAAACTATAAAAATGTTGTCATTGACCATGAAAAAATGCTACTAATTGCAATATTATTTATCTAAAGTGAGTTTTATATTATCTTGCAGTATATTTTACAACAAAATTAAAACAAAATTCTCAAAAAAAACTTAACTGCAAATTAATATTTTTGAAAGAAAGAAAAATGTCGATAATGTAATGAAGAACGTATTCTTAACAATAATACCTTTATAACGTTCGTGTATCATCCTATTATATGTACCTATATAAGTACTATTATTATGTTAATTATTTACTACTTTACTAATTAAATTTAAAGAACAAAAATTTTTATTGCAATGAACCTAAATATTAATTATTAAATATTTATTTTTATGGCTCATGATACGTCATGTACTTTATATAGCTTTATGCATGCATATATTATTATTATTATTATTAAAATTATAGTTATATTAAAAAAAAATTCTTAGTTAATTAATCAGTGGCAAGACCTTAATTTTATCTTTAATAGTAATTATAACAGTTGATAAGTGAATTTACATTATAATCGGATATTTGGACAAAAATAAGACAATCCTGCTATTTTATAAAATCATTTTGGAGTCAGTTTTTACTAGATTGCAAAAAACTATTTCCAAGTATTATTGGTAGTATAGGTATAGCGATTAAGTCATACACATTTACAGTTAAATTATTCACATTTTAAAATAATACAATAATATTACATTATCGTACGTTTATAAATGTATATAATGAATATTATTGATGTTGTATAACGCCATTTAGTAATTGATCTCAATATAGGTATTAATTTTGTTGGCAGTTATATTATCGCCTTTGAAAAAAATTATGCATATTTATTATTACACTATGTAATTATAAATTATAATATTATCGCATTCCTCGATATTTAAATATTATGTTTTATTAATAATTTAATTAATTTTATGATTTATTGATATGGTTACTATTATTACTATACATGTTTTGTACTACTGTGGTCGAGGTTATCAATGATTTGTTCCAATTTATGACGAATATGTTTTCTACACAGAGTTCTCGTTGTATACAACTATCTACTATCAATGTTATTATATACTAATATTAAATAAAGTAGTTACTTAATTGGTCGATTTTAAAAAGATCTGTCGATGTTTTATAATTTTTATGACGTTATTAATTGTTTTAATTTTCTTTACTAAACTTGAGCTGTTATTTATATAATAATTTCATAATTTATTATTTCTTTATACCAGTCATTAAAAATGTTTAAATATTAATTATTCTATCTGATTTATTATTTCAATGTAGCACACACGACATAATTATCACATCTAACGAAACTTGGGAATATTTATTTATCGGACGTGTGTAATGCATCGAAACTAATGTCAAATTGTTATATAAATATTACATCAGCTGTCGGTAGCATATTCGCTATATTACTTCATACTCATGGGTTGGTAACAGAATATTGTTAATGAATTAGGTATGAATTTCCCTGTAACAGTGTTAAGTCATTAAATATATTTATTAATTATCGTTATAGATACGGTAAGGTGAACATAATACAAAATTCCCGGGCAACTATTTGTTATTACAATTGAAACTGTATCACAGCAAAATAAAAACTGTTTATTATTTTATTGAAAAATCAAAAAAATTATTTTACTGAAACAAATCAAAGAGGCTTTTATTTTAAAAATAAGTTCTTAATATATTTTTAAGTTTGTAGTGAATAGATTGAATTCATTTAAGCAGGACCATTAGGGAAAACTAGTGGTCCATTTAGGATTAAATGCGCCTTGTTCAACTTAAGCTGAAAAAATTAAACACAACGTTGATAAACCGGATAATCCAGTTTAAAATAGGAAGTATGGGGTCGATCGCCCTACTAAAACCTTTAATATCTATATGAGTACTAAAATAATATTCTCTTGAATATTCATTATATTAGATTAAATATTATATGACAGTCATTATTATAGGCGCAGTCAATCTACAAATTTATATTGCTTTAGAATGTAAAATGTTTAATATGGTTTTAAGAGTAATTTATTAAAATTAAAATAAAATACGTATAAGCAATTTATTCTATTATTCATTGAAGATATTAATTTTATATCTTTGTAGAAATTATTTGATTATTCTTGATGGCATAGGTAGTGCCATATGACACATGGCACTTTGTGGCCGAGACTTAAAGATTTTAGCGTCCTTATTAATATTTTTTATAACTATACTAAGTACTGGTGTAATTGAGTTGCACTAACATTGTTAAACCATGTAGAGATTAAAATATAAAATAAAATACGATTATTTTAACGTTTCATTTATTGTTTCTGTAATTTAGTATATTAAACCGATAGTGCATGACATATAATAATATTGTGATAGTCATATTATTTTAAAATATACTTCTTACAATATCTATTTATACAGCTATAACCATTGTGTATTTAATCGGATTTTTAATGACATATGTTAATACTCTACCATTTGATTAAAATTCTATTACGTAGTTATGTGTAATATATAAATACATAAATTTAAATTTTATATCATTATATGATACTCGTATATTATTATACTGATACAGTGCTACTAAATTAATTACTACTAAGAATATAGGTATAATATATAATAAAATAGGTATATAGTCATATATGATATAATACACGCTCTTCGTACTATTTGATAGGTAAAAAATTTTCAAGTTTATAATTGAGATAAATTAGCAAAACATAAACATAAGACTTGATTACCAATTAATATACTAGTTAAAGATAAAATTTAACTTAGTGCACGTTTTAAATCCTAACGTAAATTGCGATACACTGCTGTCTATATTATTATTTTTTTATTAGTATATAGTGAAACAGATTCCGATCGATACAACTGTACAAACAATATATTATCTTAATTAATATAGTAAATAACCATCACTATAATACATGTTGATGATTTGCATTGAAAATGTTTTACTTCCAATACACAAATCTATAAAATGATATATTATGTACGCTAATGCGGTTATGATTAAAGTATAAGTACCTAACACTAAATCAAACACTACCTACATTTAAAATAAAATTAAGTAGATTAATATAATATTAATGTTAAATCAAAATAAATACATTAAATGAAATAAGAATGTAAAATACTGTAAGTTACCATTTTTTGATACATAATTAAGTTGGTCATTTTTATTAGTAAACATTTGAGAGTAATAAAAAAAAAAGTAATAAAAAATGATTATGAGCCACGGTTGGTCTATGTTAAAATTAAATAGATACCTACATAATATTATTCATAAATGCATTATTGTCCATACTGAAAGTCTAATTGGTTACATAATTGTAGCTTAAACGTAGACTGTTATAAAATAAATCTGTTATTTTTATTATATACTAATAATTATTAGTATGAAACTACACATCTATTAATAATGCTTTAGAACACAAAATTCAAAATGTATTTGATCTTAAAATGTTTAAAATAAAAACATACTTGGAAATTTAAAAAAAAAAAAGAAACTATCATTAATATTTGTTAATATAATCGTGTTAACTATAATTCAAACTTAATTTATCCAATAAACACCTGATTACTCTTCTTTCATATATTCTTGTGTATCTGAATAATTTATGATGTGACTTTTGGATATTTAATGTATATTTACTAGGCAGTAAGTACATACCTACACGAAAAACTATTTATAGTCATATTTTAATAAAATAGTAGGTAATTAATATAATGGGTTTGGCCAATTTAATTGGATTTTTAAGTTAAAGTTTTAAATTTGACCTTATATCTAAAACTATATAACATGGTCTAACACCTTATTAAATAATTGAAACATATTTTTACATTTTTATTTGGTACCTACTTTTAAATAAATTCTTATGATAAGGGAAAATAGTTTCTTGTTTATGAAAATAATATTATATTATTATTTACTTTTTCATTTTATATTTCATGCATTTTGTGTTATTATGTTTAGAAAATTATACATCACATGTAGGCGTAGATCCAATGGGCAGAAAAGAGGGGTGCTCCCTAAATCCTTCAAAATTATTTTTTCCATACATGTCAAAAAAACTATTCAATTATTTTTTTATTGATTATTGAAGAATCCTAAAATTTTCGTTTGCTAACAGAATATCATGAGCAATTTACATCGTAAAAAATCTGTAATAATTTCTTGTACATACACATAGCAAATAATTGTGTTGTACCTTTTATTTGTTGATATTATTGTACAGTATACTGCAATATACATGATTTTAAAATAACAATTTTTGAAATATTATCTTCATTACTGCAGGAGATTGTTGACCGTCGTTCGTCACACGTCGTATCGGTCATTTCCGTGAAAAAAAAATCAATAGTTATTCATGAGTAAATCCTGAGCTTAAAAATATAAATTCTGCTCACGAAACATTAAATCAATGAGATCAAAATTACTAAACAATACATACATAATTTATTAAAATGTTAGATGCATTGCCAATTTTTGTTACAACAGAAAAAAGTTTTTTCTTAAAACTTGGTACCTAAAGGATAAGAATGGAAGAAATAATATTTACAGAATTGGCTCTAATGCAATATCTATAAGGATATAAATATTGACAATGAAATTAATATAAAAATATAATTAACATATTTTCATATTTTCATAAGAAAAACAACGAAAACTCAAATTTGTATATAAAAATAAAGTCCACTAGGTATTAATGTGTAATGCCATAATATTATGTTCAGAGTCGCGTTTAATGTGAGGCAAGGGGAAGGGGCAATTGCCCCGGGGCGGAAAATTTTATGATGTTTGATGAGGCGCAAATTTTTGAGTATCAACATAAAATAAAAAATATATATTTATAATTTTTCTTGAATGACTGTATAACTATGGTGACCAGATGTACTCTTTTTCGTAGGACAGTACTCTTTTTTGATGCGTGTCCTAGTGCCCTTAACAATAGTGTTGAGTACATGAAATTGTACTCTTTTTTTTTAAAAAATATTATAGGCTAAATATATGCTTATATTTTTTTATAATTCGGAAGGCTGGGCATTAACGAGTTAAAAAGTTAAAGTTAAGTTAAAAAGTTAAGTTACTTTTAACTAAGTTACTTAACGAGTTACTTTTTTTTAATAAGTAACTTCTATTTTAACGAGTTACTTTTTTTTTTAAAGTAACTTCTAACTTAACGCGTTAATTTATTTTATAGTCACGTTAAGTAATTTTTTTTACTTTGTACGATCCCCAAAGATTTATTATAGAATTTTGTTCAATAAAAAAAAATAATAATAATAACAATTATTATTACCATGTTAAATATAAATTATTGACTGGATTTTAAAATATTCAATTTAAAATATAGTATTTATATACAAGTAGAGACCTACCATTGATTAATTATACTATAATATTATAGTTACTGTATATTTAACAATACTAATAGTTAATGGAACTTACAAAATGTCAAAATATACGAAACGACTTATGAGAAATAAATAATAATATTTTATATTATTTCTTATTCACAGAATATAGTATGTCTACATACTATATTCTACATACTAACTGACAGTTGACAGTATGGCAATGCTGCAGTGTGGTAGTGTATACACTGTGTATGTATACACGGTGGTAGTTTCTTGACAGTAAGCTATCAAAATCGTAATTTTTTTACATTTATTTATGAGGTATAAATAATAATTATAAAATTTAAATATAAGTAAGAATGTGCTTTTTAAAATATACATAATATAGATATGAATAATTTGTAAATGTATTGCTCTTGCAAAGTATACTTATATCCTACCCCTTAATACCTACGTTACTGACTAATAAATAGTGTGATAAATATAATTTCGAATTGTAATTTTCTTAAGGGCGGCATATTTTAATTTGCCCCGGTGCGGCAACATAGCTTAACGCGGTACTGATTAGATACGTTATTTTATTCCTTCATTTGTTATAAAATTAAACATTGTTCCTAAAGCTATGACCATTGATTATAGATAGTACTATAGATAGATACTATCTATAATCAATGCTACAACTTACCATACATAATATGGTATATATTATATCCTATTTGTTTATATATATATATATATATATATATATATATATATATATATATATATATATATATATGCGCCCTCCTCCTGTGAAAATTATATAGACCCGCTCTAGATCACATGTGCTTGCCTTTTACACGTTCAACATTATATAATTATAATATGATGTTTATATAGGTACACGAGTCGTTGAGCAAAACTATAGTAGGTATTTAGGATATAGTGAATAATTGTCTAGGATTAGTAACAAAAAAACAAAGATTCAAATAAATAATAGAAAACTAGTCATAATATTTGATTAGTTTTTCCAAGCTTTGGTTGTATTTAATGTTGATTCTCACTGTCATCGAATGTGAATTGATGCCATGGGAGTAACTCTTATTCTTTTTTTTTCTATCAGTTAACAATAAATTATTATATTTTTAATATTATTTATTATTATGACTTAGTTATTGATACATATCGTTTGTAATGTATTTTCATATTGTTTTTCTGTTAATTAGTAATTATAAATTGCAAAGTTACAGTTTGCACTATAAAGTTGATTAATACAAACAGTGGCGTAGTTACGGGGAGGGTGCAAGGGGTTTTCACCCCCCCAGATTTTTTTTTTATGTATTTAATGTACTTACCAACACATTATAATAAAATTATATTTTAATTTTACTATGATTCAGTATATAATAAAAATTGAGTAACAAAATAATTTTCATTAAACATGAGATATAATAATAATACCATTATAAATTTAATATTATTAAATAGGAATTCGTATTAAGATTATAGACCTGCAAGGGTCGATCCGGCCCGTAATGATATTGGACCGGGCCGGGCTGTAAAATAAAGGGTTGGACTGGGCTTTTTAAGTCTTGAAATTTTATTCCGGACCGGACCTGGGCTTTTTTTCGTAAAATTTTTCGGGCCGGACTGGACTTGACTTCGAATATTAAATCAAGGGTTGGCGGGCTTTTTTAAGGATTTTTCTTCAACAATAATTAAAAATAATAATTATAAAACCAATACTGGTACAATTAGGTACAATCATATAATAATAAATATATAATATAATGATATCTTGATTCGTGGGTATAATAATGCTATTTCTTCTTTTGCCTCGCCTTCCTCCTAACTATTTGGGGTCGGCCACCCTTGTCCTACACCTCCACTTTACTCGGTCAATCACATCTCCTCTGCACACACCGACAGCCCTCATGTCATTCTCCAAAGTCTCCAACCATCGTTTTTTAGTCTTCCTCTTCCTCTTTTCCCTTCAACGTCCATCTTCATAACCACTCTTATTGCATTCGTGTCCTCTCGCCTCATCACATGCCCAAACCATCTCAGCCTATTTTCTCTCATCTTGTCCAAAATTGGCGCTACACTATAATATATATGTCAATACAAAATAAAAGAACACACTACTAAAATCATATTAAGGTATCTGCGGCATTATTATTATAAGATAAAATAAAAACGGTAATTTGGAATATTTATAGAAAATTTGTTGCGTTTGGCTAAACAATACTAAAAAAAAAATGTTGGACTGGACCGGGCCGGGCTTAAGAAAAAATGGGTCAGGTCGTGCCTGGGCTTTTTTTTCACAATATAGTTTGGACCAGGCCGGACCGGGCTTAAGGATAAAATTGATGGATCAGATCGAGCCGAAAATATATGGCCCTTGCAGGTCTATAATTAAGATAACCTAAGAACGTCGAAAACAAAGGTCTTAACCCCCCCCAGAAAAAAAATGTATCTACGCCACTGAATACCAATATGTTTTGGATTTTTCTATCATCATGTGTGAAAGCCTTAAGACTGGTATCTACGAGTAGGTGACGGGTTGAAATCATCTTACTTTAACAATAGTCTGTTTAAGAGAAACATCGAGTAAAAAAAATTACGGCTTAGTATAATAACATCAAACTAATTTTTTTTAAGCAAGTTCAAATGTAAAAATAAAAATAACATACGAAGGTTGGCTACTTAATGAAGTAATTATAACATTTCATATTTTATCTTGAACAATATAATATAAATATCCTAATCTTTAAATGTATTTATGATGTAATGTTTAGATATGATATCGTATGATATCATATGATATGATAGTTTTACGTATTTTTGCATTCTATTTTAATATCAAAATGATGCAACGATTTCTAATTTTATCAAAATAATATAAATTAGCTTTAATTATATCCAATTCAAAAAATGTTTATAAAAAATGTATGAAATATTTAACGTTAAAATAAAAAAATATTAGGAATGGAACAAATTCATAGAATAAATTAAAACAACATCTTGTAACTTTCAGTATTAGACTTGCATAAATGTTCAACCCTTAAAACATAAAGTTTTTATTAATTTTCTCAAAAGACATAAAAAGACTATTTTTAAATGGTATGTTACAATATTTAAAAACATTTTCCCTACTACTTATTCATTATATTGAAAGAACTATTAAGAAAATTTAAAACTTATATTATTCAAGTACCCTCTTTACCAAATTTTGGATAACAGATTTATGTTTCTGGCACAAAATTCTGTTTATATTTGCAGTTTTTAGTATCTTTGTTTTTATTTTATTATCTAAATAATTATTGTTATATTTACTATCCAATTAAAATAAGTAATATTAGTGTATTACAAAATTGTTGAATCTTCTTAGTAGATTTTAAACTGCTTATTATTATTTCCTAGTTTTAATGTCTTATGTGTAAATTAATTGTTCCTACTTAAAAATAGTACACATTTTCATAATGTAATTTATGTATTTAATATTTTCATTGTGTATTGTCATAATAAAATTATAAGATACAGAATATATTATATAAAATAAAATGCATAGGTACGGGGACCTACGTTAGGTACAATGCGTAATCTATTGTCGATGTTACCTTCGCTTGGCTTGAGCCGCCTGCGGAGATCAGGAATTGGCGAGTTCGATCGGATCTGAATTCGGAGAGTGACCACCGTTACATTACTTATGAGATAGCTAAACGGTCTCAATTCGAATCAAATGGACTCCACGTGGCTCGTGGTTGGGTGGTTAAGAAGCTCGATTGGTCGGAGTTGCGGGCATGGCTCGCCGATGCTCCTCACGAGCTCACTCTTCCAACCGGGCCAGACCCAGACGAGATGGCTAATGCACTCAACAATAAATTGGTAGAGCTGTGCGACCACACCATACCTCGTCGCTCATTGATGCCAGGTCGCAAATCTGTACATTGGTGGTCGGATGAAATAGCAGCACTACATCGGGCTAGTTGCAGGACAGCGTAGGAAATACCAGCGCGCAGGTTGAAGAAACAACGTCGAGGAGAGAGTCAGAGAGCGGGAGTTAGCTATAGTCATCGTTTTATTTCCTTCTCGACCGACGGTAACATGGGCAGTTGAAATCGCTCCGACACATTCTACGGCCCCAGCAGAGCTCTTCAGCCTGGATGAGTTGGCCTTGATGGCTTCCAGGTTGCCGAGGGGAAGGGCTCCAGGTCCCGATTCCGTCCTTAACGAGGTGGTCACGGAGCTGGCGAGGGCGAGACCAGCCATGCTACTGGATCTATTCAACAAATGCCTTGCGATGGGGATTTTTCCAGCCAGGTGGAAGGTAGCGAGGATGGTTCTTTTGTACAAGGGGAATGCTAAACCTCAAGCGGAGCCTTCAAGCTATAGGCCTCTTTCACTGCTGGATGGCGTCGGTAAGCTTTTCGAGAGACTCGTATTGTGCAGATTGAACAGCCATCTGGAAGCCGATTATGGCCTCAGTAATCAACAGTTTGGTTTTCGCCGGGGAAGGTCGACCAGCGACGCGCTGAAGTGCGTCATTGAGTAGGCAGAAAGAGCAGCTAGAGGTCCGGCACGGAAGAGGCATTTGTGTGCAGTGGTCGCTATAGACGTGAGGAGTTCCTTCAACTCAGCGCCATGGTTACGCATCGATGCGGCACTTCAAAGACGTGGGTTTCCAGGATACTTGATACGCCTTTTGCGGTCATATATGATCTTAACTGGTAAACGGCATGGCCGATGATCTAATCAGGATGGAGTTGTCGTGCGGTTTTCCGCAGGGTTCAGTTATTGGGCCTTGCTGATGGAACATCTTCTATGATGATCTATTGCGGCTGGAGCTCCACGAAACGGTTAAGTTGGTGGGTTTCGCTGATGACATCGCGCTAGTCATCACGGCTTCCAATGCGGACCTTCTAGAGAATATTGGCAATACAGCGCTGCAATCAATAAATTGATGGATGCAGAAGAATGGATTGCAGGTGGCACCGCAGAAGTCGGAAGCGATCGTCCTAACCAACAAATGGGCCTATCGGGACCCTACCTTCTCCTTAGGTGGGCATCAAATCCCAGTGAAGTCCTCAATGAGGTACCTCAGGGTTCAGTTGGATACGAGGCTTAACTTTGGTGCCCATATCAGGTTTGTAACGGCTGCGGCCAGGCGAACGGTGTCCGCCCTTGGAAGGTTAATGCCAAACGTACAGAGGCCTTCGGCGTGTAAGAGGCGGCTGCTTATGTCGGTGGCGCACAGCAAGCTGTTGTACGCATCGTCGGCGTGGGCGCTGACGGCGGCGAAGACGGTGTGGAATAGGGCAGCCCTCAGTCAGGCTCAGAAAGGTTTATTCGGGTTGCGAGGTACTACAGGACCGTGTCTGATATGGCGGCTTTGGACTTGGCTAGGATTCCTCCAGCGCACTTATTGGCTGATGAGCGACGTAGAATTGAGGAGCGCAAATGAGAACCCACGACGGTAGCTATCATAAGGAGGCAGGAGCGCGAGGTGACACTGCGCGAATGGAAGGAGCTTTGGGTCCAAACGACGAAGGCGGCTTGGACGAGGAGGATGATCCCGGACATCAGGAGAAGGGTGAACCAGTCGAAGCTCAAAGCTATGACATTCCACGTGACCCAAGCATTGACGGGTCACGGATTCTACCAGCACTACCTATGGAAGAGGAGGAGGGCAGTTGACCCCCACTGCATCCACTGTGAGGAGCCGAAGGATACGGTGGAACACACTTTGTTCAACTGTCCGTTCTGGGCGGAAGGTAGACGGGAGATGGAGCAATACGTTGGCCGGCCACTTCAACCCAATGATATCCCGGATATCATTCTGGGACTGGAACAGGAGCTCCTCCCTGACGACTCATTAATGAGGCGACGTATCGAGGCGATGGCGGAGAACCAGAGGCTGGCGTTCGGCAGAATGGTGGAGACGATACTCGGGCAGAAGGATGATGAAGAGCGTGTCAAGCAGGCCTACCCAGTGTATGTTCGTGTCTAATCTTGTAGGCCGAAGGCCAAATAATCAAGGCGGTTAGAGGCCCCCCACCTATGTGTAGCCAGAATTGTTTTTTTGTATTTTTGTTATGGTGAATAAACGATACGAGATCGGATGGCAGTATTGTGCAAAACAGTTCCCATCCGTTCCCGGTTTTAGAAAGGAGAGAAAAAAGGTACGGGGTTCTCTTTGATTTCATTAATCTATGATAATTTAAAAGAGCGTATGTTTCTTTTCGTTTTTTTATAATTTATTGTGTTTGTTGACTCACATTTGATTTTCTTTTAGAATTTGAATTGTATATAATTATGCGTATCTTATAGACTATAGCTATAATAAAATTATAACTTCAAAATAAGTATCATAAATTGTGACTTTAATTGCGGCAGTTATCATTGGAAATTTGAACTCATATTATTTTTAAACTTTTGTATATTTCACTACTTTAATGATGCTTAACTTCATTAATATTTAATATTATTAAACAGATTAAAATTGTTAACATCTGGCCATATTTAATAATTTCAAAAATTAATGTGTTACAGAATTTAGAAATTGTTGCAAATTGTCACTGTGAACTAATTTATTTTGTTAAAATATTAATTTCTTAACAGCGCATAATTTGAATTGTATCACAGTATATGGATTTAAGATTAGTGTTCTGTGATATATTACATTTAAAGAGATATATTTTCAGGTTATTTTATATTTTATAAACAATTTTAGTTTGATTAAATCTTTTCTTAATAATGATTGACAAAATTTGTGTACTGTTTGTAAATTAAAAATAATGATTTCTACAACCTATTCCATTATTTAAAGGTTTAAAATATGTATTGAAGTGGATTTAAACCTAATTTAGTGATATTTATTTGTATTTGTATTTTTGTATATTTTTTTTAATTTTAAATTTAAGTATAAGATTATTCAAATAATTGATCACAAAGATTTTCGTAGATTATTTTAATATGTTCATAGTCATATATTACATAGATATTGGAAAATAGTAAAATATAAAAATGAAATAAAATCAGCAATTACCATACAAGAAAGTTACAGTTTTATTAAAATACAAATATAATAATAATAATAATAATAATAATAACACACTTAATTTAGGATTGTTACAAATTAAAAAAAAATCTTTGTATGTTTCTTGTATAATTTAATAAAAAGTAAATTTTAAAAAATAAAATCTAATAAGTCAAGAATAAAGTTTTGAATTTTACTGCTAAAATATAGTAAAATTATACTATATTTTTTATATTATTATATTATATTATATTGACAGAGAAATTTCAATGGTTAAAATAATTAATAATTGTCTTAATAATAAAAGAAAAAAGTAAGAAAAACATTTTAGTTAATTGGTATGTTCAACAGTTTACAGACTTGGACTGTAGCATAAAAATCGGAATCAAAACATTTTTGACATTTGGAGCCAATACTCCAAGTAGGCCGCGTTGAAGGCAATACCATTTTATTTTTTTCAACTTTACGTGTCTTATATTTTTTGTTTAGTGTGTCCATCATGATTTTCAAGTCAATAGTGGCTGTTGGAATGTTTTGAATATACTAGAACAAATACAAAATAAATGTTATTAAAATCGACCTAAAATAGTAATTTAATATATATTTTTAAAGGGCAATTATTATCAAGTATTTAAAATGAGAACAGCTTTAAGAATTAATTCATTTTAAAAATGTACAATGTTGTATCATAAATAAAATTTAAACTCAGACCATCATGGAATTATTGTATATCTAACTATATGTAACATAGAATTAGAAATAAATTAATCAAAAGGTCATAATTATACTTAAAATACATTTATGGTATATATATTTGTTATAATACAAAACCATTTCGGTGAAAAATGTAATTGTCAATGACTAAGTTAGAATTGTTCAAATGATTTTGTTTTATTTCTAATTTTTAAAATACTATACAAATATATAATACTTTAATAAGCTAAAACCTTAGTTAATGCTCAAAACAATAAAAATTATAATTTTATTAAGCATTAATTACAACTTTCAAATATTTAATTAATTGATTAAATAACTCTCATACTCTCAAAATTTAGTTCAGTTATATTAAGCAAAAAAAAAAATTAATAATATACATAAATGTGAATAAATAACAGACACAAATCATCATATTAACAAAAATATGAAATCCCTTATCCACAATAAGAATACAATTGGCAGCAATATGCTTAAGAAAATACTCACAAGTTTCTTTTTAGGATCTTGTAAAGCTATCCAAAGCCACGTAGCAATTGAACAGTATAGTTTGTTGCTTACAATTTTGCCACAGCATGTCTTTAGCATTTTTATAAGATCTTTAACTATATCTGCATTTACAGTTCTCTGAAACAACAAATTTCAAAAATATATATTTTAGAATGGTTTGAATACAAAATCTTGAAATTCAACAAATATAATAATTAATATAAGTATAAATATTTATTCCAGTACTAACCACCCAAATATGCCATGAAGTTTCATGGTATCTTAGTAAATTAGTAAGTACACGGATCGCAGGTTCTCTGGCTTCAATACTAGGTTGCGATTGATTAGAATACAGCAAAAAGTGAAAAATGTTGTCCACTATCATACCTTCAGCAGTTTTTAAACACAACTCTTTTGAAAGTGAAGTACAGGTTTCTAAGAGATAAAATATTGCATTTAATACAAATTTGTATACAACAAAAGGTTCAAGAAATATTATATTCATGAATTAATAATTTTAAATAAAATAAGGTTTTTATTAATTTATTCTATAAAAACTATGCATTTCAAAAAGTATATTATTTTTAGTGACATTTAAATAAAATTGATATTTTTGTAAAATGTAATTATTCCCAAAATCAAACAAGGATATTTTTCATTTTTTTTTTTTTCAAACCCATTTATTAATATGATAAAATATTGTATTAAATTTACCACATTTCACCAATCTACTAATATTAGTTTATAATTTATTTTTATTTTTATATGATAATAAAGTTCAAAATAAAACAGTATTAAATATTATTAGTAATAGCACTATTATACTAATTACGGTACAATAATTTTTTCCCTAAATATTACTCATATAACACTACCTAAATTCCAAAATACTGTAGCCAGTTCTCGATAAGAATATTCGTTTTTCTTTTGTCGGTTTAAAATATTAACAACGTCATTGTGTCTCTTTCCCAATGTAAGGGCGCCCTTTTTAGGTACTCGAATTGTTTCTCGTCTACACTGATATCTTTTCCTTACACTATAGCCTCTCCATAGTGCCTGTAAAAAATTTAATTTTATTAGTTTTGTCTGTGAATAAGACATATATTTTGCTATAAAATTAATGTATGTTTTTTTATGATTTATAATTACCTGTATCAATGTAGCTGCTCTCACCAATTTTAATAAATGTAATTCATACTTGATCTGAGGTAATTTTTTTCTTACTAAATATCCTCTGACTGCAGCTTGTATTTTTAATGCAGCCACATTCTGCTTCTGTAAAAGTTTACGGTTCAACATCATGTTTCTGATCCAACTTTGCAACTTAACAGCAGCTCGCATTTCCACATTTATTTCAAAGAGCAACGCATGACCAGCTAACAACTGTTTACACTGTGTGTATTCAAATCTTTCAATATATGTTGTTTCGGAATATTTACGCAATCAAGCAATAATAAGTTATAGTTACTTTAAATTTATCGAAACTATGAACAATAAAATATGAAAATATGTCTGAAATAAAAGTGAGCTAAAGATTTTTTAAATAAGCGTAAGAAAACGTGCGTTCAAAGTACCTTGAGCTAATTGTCATGTAAATTGCCATTTAACAGAAATAATAAAATGTCTTAAATAATTTAATTAAAATACATACCTCAAGTGCATCAATTGTATGTTTTCGGTGAGTTTCTAAACTACTTTTCAGTCGAGGCCAATGTTTGAGTGCTAAATATCTCCGAACATAAGACTGTAGCAAAACTGTGGACTTTTTGAGATGTTCATATTGGCGTTTTTGTTTCACCATGGCTTTGTACGCTCTGTAATATTTCTGCAATGTGATTGTGCTTTCTCTTTGAAGTAAATATTCTCTTTCTGCTAATTTCATTGCAACAATAGCTCGATATCTTGATTGTACTTTTATGACTGACCGTTTCAATTGTAAAAATCTTAAGCGTTCCTTAGTGGGTGGCATAGATTGCCGCAAGAATTTTTTAATCGTATTACTAGATCTTATTAATTTGTTTTGGTAGGCTTCTAATACAAACTTGGTTTCTGGCCATTTTTTGCGTACCAGATATCCTCTGAAATAGGCTTGTAATCTAATAGCCATTTTTTTTTTGTTTTCATACATTTGCTTCTGTTGTTTCATAGCCATGTTGGCACGGAATTTTCGTTGAATTAAAATAACATTTTTACGTAAGGTCAGATAATCTTTTACTTGTCTATTAACTCGGAATTTGGTTTGGACAGTAATCACAGCTCTCCGTAGTTCAAGGAATCTTAAACGACATTGAGTAGCTGGGAGATTTTTTCTCATTACTCTTTTAATTATATTGCTACAATTAATTAAATGTTGTCGCTTGACTAACAATTCATTTCTTAAAGATGGCCATTGTTTTCTTAAAATATATCCTCTGGCTACAGTTTGTAATTTTAAGGTCATTATTTTCAATTGAAGATATTGTTTTTTCAGTTTTTGCATTTGCTTAGTAGCACGGAATTTTCTTTGTATAAATATGGTAGATTTTTTTAATTTGAGGAATTTGATTCGGTCTTCTGTTACTGGAATATTTCTTCGTAGTGTTCTTTTTATGATATTACTACAATTTATTAAATGTTTTTTATTCGATTGTAACTTTATGCATAACTCAGGCCATTGTTTTCGAATTATGTACCCTCTAACTATACTTTGAAGTTTGATTGCATTAGCTTTCATTTTGATGTATTTTTCTCTATCTTCTTTCATCATTTTTATTGCCCGAAATCTTCTCTGAAGCACTATAGTAGCCGATTTAACTTTAACAAACTCCATCCTTTCTACTGTGACAGGTAAATTTTTTCTTAAACATTTTTTAATAATATTGCTGCAGTTAATTAAATGAGTTCTATTCTTTTGTAATTTATTTTGTAATTCTGGCCATTGCTTTCTTAGAAGATAACCCCTAACAACACTTTGTAATTTAATTGTAAAAGACTTCAAAAGTAGGTACTGTTTTCTTTGCTTCTTCATTTCTTGCATAGCACGGAATCTGCTTTGCAAAACAATGGCAGATCTTTTAAATCTGAGAAATTGAATGCGATCTTCTGTAACTGGAAGATTCCTTCTCAAGGTTCTTTTAATAATATTACTAGACGAAATTAAATGAACTTTTCTTTTTTGTAGTTTACTACGTAATGCAGGCCAATGTTTCCGTACAATGAAACCTCTTGTTATAGCTTGTAGCTTTAATATACATACTTTAATTTTTAAGTAGTGTTTCTTCTGATATATCATAGCTTGTTTAGCTCTGAATCTTCTTTGTAATACAATTACATTTTTCTTTAAAATTAAAAAATCTTTCATCTGATTTTTCATTAAAATATTTGCCCTAAATCTTCTTTGAATTTTCAAAGTCATGAATATTAATTTTTTATAAAATAATTCATCTTCTGTGGGCGGCAAGAATTTTCTTAGTGCACGTTTGATAATGTTGATGGCATTAATTCGCTTTATCTTATCATCCATAAGAAGCTTTTTTATACATGGCAAATTCTTTCTTATAATAAAACCACGGTACACTTTTTGAATCAATACAACAGACTGCTTAACTAGCAAAAATTGTTGTCTCTCTTTTTTCATTGCAATTTTTAATCTAAATTTCCTTTGTACAAACAAAGTTGTTCTCTTCAAAATTATAAATCGCTTTCGTTCTTCAGTTAATAATTTTAGTTTATTTTGAAGATATCGTTTAATTTTTGTTGAGGCTGAATGTAATTTCAGACGGTTTTCATTCAAATCAGCTTTTATACAAGGCCAGTATTTTCTAGTTAAATAACCACGAACAAATGCCTGTATTTTAGTAGCAGCTAAATTACGTTTGAAACTTTGTTTGGTTCGAATTCTTTTTAATACAACTAATTTAAGACTATTATTTCGCCACCAATGTTGAATTTTTAAGGCTGCATTGTTGTATCGTGGAGTTAGATATTTATAAATAATTTGCCAAAATAGTGACAATATTTTTTCTCTATGACCATTTACAATGTCACGAGTATTTATGTTGCCCTCAATATTGATATGTTCAGATATTCTGGTTAAAGCCAAATTAACATTATGAATTTTTTGCAGTTTTGAAATGGCAGGAAGTCTCAGTTTTTGGGATAGCTGATCACCTTTAAATAAAATTTCAACAACTCTTGTGATTCTGGTACCATCCCTCAAATCATTTAACGATTTAACAGCATAATTCACTTCATCTAAATATGTTTGTTTATGAGTCAAGTTGTAGTCAATATTACGCAGACGTCGAATTATGTCTCCGTGTGCAGTCACCATGTCAGCACAAAATCCCATTAGGAAGTCATAGCTACTCTGTAAAATAAAACTACATTTTACAACAAAACTTTCTACATACTATACAAATTACTTACTTTATAAGGGGAATCGATTTTGAATAGGCACGGATTATGTCTAATCAGTTGTTGTTCTTTTGCACGATCCAAAAAATATATAAGCATTAGTATTTTTCTTAAAATGAATTTTTTCATGGCTAACTATAAAAGCACATAAGGCCAATATAAATAAAGGTCAATCATCCAATAAAACTATTTTGGCTTACATTATATGAAGGAAAATTCACTTGTAGTACATTTGTTTTGGTAAATTTTTGTTTAACAAAATCATTATTAAATAAATGTTTACGTATAAACCAACCAAGACCATCCAAATCATTTGAACCAGGTTTGGTAAGTACAATTTGTCCATATATAGCTTCTAGTCCAATTCGTAACCAAAGTGGGTTATAACATTTTAACAGATCAGTAATTTTTTTCTTTAAATCTAAATTAATTAATAATTTATTTAATTATTTATTTATTTATTTAATTAAATAATGACAAATTTAACTCATAAAACTTACTTAAATCCAAATGTATTTGCCGATCATCACGAACTGTAATGAGATCTTTTTCAATTGATACAGTTAATTTTGATAAAACAGTTGCCACATTTGTAGATGTAATAAGATTAGATGTTGCTTTACGTAATGCACTCCATTGTTGTGGTGATTGTCTATATATTTGAGCTACAAATAAATCTTTCTGTGTAGCAAGTTGCAGAGGCTTGTTTTTATGATTTGTCTTAGATGCTTCTACCCAAGCTTCAGCTGCATGTTCTAGGTCATCTGATTGTTCTTCATCTACTAATTTATCAGTGGGCATAAGTAATGCATTTAACCATCGAATCATATCAGACTCTTGTCTGTCAAGCCACTCGGTTTCATAATATTGAGACCTATAATATAATTATCTGTTATTATAAGAATAAAAACAATTTGTTTTATATTAAATTAAATTTTATAAAATGAAACAAATTATTTTATGTTTACATTGAAATTAATTTAAAGTAACTTTTTTACATACATTTTTAAAAATGGATCCTCAGCATTATTAAAATACACAAGTTCTGGATTAGCTAAGCATTTAAGATACTGATCACACTTATCCAGTTTTGGAGTTTTTAATCGCTTTGTTCGTGGACTAAGAAAACCTAAAAAATAAAAAAATCATTGAAATTAATGTAGGAATGTAACTTAGAATCAAACGAATATATTTGATTTACTTACTATGTTGTTTCAATTTATTCTTTAAAATTAATGATTTTGGACTACATTTATAATAAGGAGAATTTTTAATAACAAATGAAGGTCTCTTAAGTTTTTTATTGCTTGGTGTGATTCCTGATGTTACTGAAAAATAATTAAGTTATATAAAGCATTTTTAAATATTTTTCAGAACTATTTTGTATTTTTACATGAATGTTGAAGAGTTGTATGTTCAATTGACCATTCTTGTTGTCTGAAGTCAAAGCTTTGTTCAATATTTATAGGTGTCATAACTGATCCAGAGTTGACATCTTTAATAAATGTTAAACTGTCTTTATTTGCATTATTTCTGGGTGGTTCTTCAAATTTATTACAAAGATTCACGGAGACTCTTTTAGGTTTTCTTTCGTCAGGAGTAAAATTTTTAGCTGCAGTAGATGCTTCGATTGGCTTAAATGGTGATGGATTAAATGAAGCAAAAGCTAAATTGTCATTTTTTTTACATTTTTTAGTAGTACTAAATGGAGAAAGCAAGTTTTTAGTATTTTTTAATGGTGTTAAATAAAAGTCATTAAATGGAGACTTGTTGCTATCTATAATCTGCAGTGATCCGTCTAATGAATCATCACTCATTAGACTACGGTTAAGGTTTAGATTTTGAACTTGAAAGTGATTATTGAACATTCCATCTTGACATTTTTCATTTGAATACTTAAAATTATGTTCTGGTCTCTTAGAACATATGTCTTCATCAACAATGTTATTAGCCAATTCAGAAAGATTTTCCTTATCGTTAATTAAAAAGGTTTCCCGTCTAATCTCTTTATTGATAGACGATTCTGGACAGTAAGGCTTAGATTTTTTTTTATCAGTTTTTCTTAAGATAATTCTTTCTGATTTATAATTAGCAACTTTAGTTTTATTCAAAGTAATTTTTTTCTGACCACAATTTAATTGTTTTTTAATTAAGCTTGAGTTTTTTGACTTGGAATATGTAATAGATGTGCCCTACAACATATTTATTAAATGCATTTATGTACTGTATTTTTATAGTAATTTGGACATATAAAAAAAAAGATATATTAAAAGAAAATTACCTTTAATTTTTTATTGAATGTATCAATACAATTTCCCAAAATAACAAAATCATATTTTATGTTGCTATCAATTTGTTCCAATTTAATTGTTTTTCGCATATTTCCATATACTAATGGCTGCCAAGTGATTGATAGTTCACGTTGAGAATGTGGTTGTAATGTAAAATCATAAACATCAAAACATATACCGTCAATCGAATGAGGTAAAGCAAACTATAATAATATAAAAGATGAATTTTAAATAACATAGTTAAAAAAAAAAAAAAAGATGATAAAAATTATTAACCTGTCTTGGTTTATCGAGTGGATTAATAACTGTTAGAAATCTAACAGCTTCTTCTTTAATTTTGACATTGGCAAATTCTATTTGAGTTTGCTTCTGGAATGGTGCTAATACTAAAGTATAGTTGAATATTGTATTTATATCATCATGATTTGATTTAATTTTAACTGGGGGAGAAAACTCAACCTAAAAGCATTGAAATATATTATAAAATAATTATATATACTACTTTTTATTAAAAATTGAAACAAAGAAAATTAAAATGTTTTAGGTATCATAAAATATTAAAGTTAACAAAGCATAATCAATTTAATTAGCCTGAGTTTAACATAGAAAATAAACCTGTCAATTTATATTTGAATTATTATATTGAAAAATAATATATTCTTATGAAGCAAAACTAAAATAGTTTACTATAATGGTTTATAGAGTTTTAAGTACCTAGTAGGTATATAGAAAATAAAATTTAATAAACAAAGAATAAATAAATTTTTTTTTTATTATGGTGTTGACCTGCAACGCGGTTGCACATTGTGCGATTTTTCACTCCATTATCACGTTATTAATTAATTAATATGTAATCTATTACTGTCTCCTCTCTGTTATTCGCAATTTCATTAGTTTTATGTTTAACACCTTTCCGAAAATGTCCAAACCCAAACGTTCGCTGCCATCATCTCCAAATTCACCAACCCTAACAGAACATAAAAAATCCAGATCTTCCGTCTCGTCAAATAAATTCGCTGTTCTTGTGAATGAAGAGGATAACAAAATCAATCTCGACACCTCTAGTGTTACTTCAAACATAATTGACGATTCTATTACTACTAACATTCAACAGGACAACTCTAGGGCTCCGCCCATATATGTAAAATAAATAACCAACTATTCTGCTTTCAAAAATGCGTTAATACAAATTATCAGCCCAGACGGGTTTACTTGTAAGTCTACGTCCTCATTTTTAATCATTCGTCCTCATGGACGCCTTATGTTTAATACAATAGTAAAGTATCTAATGGAAACTGATGCCCGTTTTCACACCATTATGCCCCCAACATATCGACCATATAAGGTCATAATAAGAAATTTGCATCACACAACACGCATCTCAGATATATCTGATGCACTCTCAGAATTGGGTCACCCCACCAGACATGTCACAAATGTCATCAAAAATGGCAACCCATGCCCGCTGTTTTTCGTGGAACTAAATCACAACATCAACAACAAAGATGATATTCTAAATCTGTCCTCAGTTTTGCATACCAAAATCACAGTCAAACTACCCTATAGGACCAACAGTGTTCCACCCCAGTGTAGAAACTGCCAGAACTACGGTCACACAGTAAACTATTGCCATTATCCTCCTCGCTGTGTCAAGTGTGGGGGCGATCACTCCACAGATGTTTGCACTAAGGACAAAGATAGTCCAGCCAAATGCGCTCTCAGCAAGGGCGATCACACCTCCAATTACAGAGGTTGCCCATCATTTAAAGCACTTCTCAAACGCAGCAAAACGTCTCATTATCCTAAAACTCCCCCTGCTCACGTTCCCAAAGTTTCTTTTGCCTCCGTTACTGATTCCAATACTATCCCATTACCTAATAGCCACACTACCGATATTTCGTTGGCTAAATTTATCTCTGTACTTTCCTCATTAATTAATCCTCTAATCACGCTTCTTACAGCTGTTCTAAATAAACAACCTATTCCATAGTCCGTTATCTATTACCTCACTAACTATAATACAATACTTTTAATTGTCGTATTATAACATTATTTTATTACTTATCTGTATTTTTAAATTTGTATTATGAATATTTTATGCATATACTGTAATTGTTGAGCTAAATTTTTTTTAACAAAAGTTCTTAAATAAAAAAAATATTAATTTTTAATTTGAAATATGCATCAATTTAAAAGATTATTTCATCATATTAAACAACTCTTTCTAGATAAATACACTTTAAAATGTAAAGCTTATAGAATGAATCTGTAGTTATTTCAATTGTT
This sequence comes from Sipha maydis, assembly GCA_034509805.1. Classification (NCBI taxonomy): domain Eukaryota; kingdom Metazoa; phylum Arthropoda; class Insecta; order Hemiptera; family Aphididae; genus Sipha; species Sipha maydis. The sequence goes on along the minus strand of JASXSY010001781.1, from coordinate 12,756 downwards.
ATGTTCCTATTATAGAATATGAATTTAAACAAACTAAATTGCAGTTCTAGAAATAAAGGTTATTGACATATTTGAAAATTAAATTCAATATAATTACAAATATTCATTAGTAGGGCTCGGATTTAAATGTATTTTACTAATATGTTTTATTTATTAATATTTAATAATATATATATATGAATTCCTATTGAAACAAATTAAATTTTAAATAGTAATATTATTAAAAAAAATGTATTAAAAATTATAAAATACAAATACAAAAAAAAAAATAAAAATATTGATTATCTTGATTACAATTTATGATAACATGTATTTTTAAATTTTTAAATTCAAAAGATCTTCGATTTGGTCGTAAAACTGCCTTATGACTACATGATCTTTTGACTTCCACTGAAACTTCAGAAAAACAACCATTGAGAATACTTTTAATAGTTTGTGCAAAACCAGAATTTTTTTGTGGAATATTTTTTACTTTGGTATTTATAATTTCGCTAATTTTTCCTTGTACTTTTTTATGGTTTTTTTATACAGTTTCTTCTACAGTATTTTAGATAAAGGAGGAAATACAAATAAGAAAATACATTTGATAAATACAATTGTGTATTAATAATCATATACAAATTGTCTGAATATGTAGTTAAAAATGGAATTATTGAGAAGTATGTAAAATCAAATATAGTTCATTTTATTAATAATCACTAGAAATAAATGTATCCCTTACCTAAATTAATTTATTATGTCACAGTAAAAATATGTATTTACATATAAGCCCGAGCCCTATTCATAAATACAATGCTAGCTCCACTCTCGCGAGGTCGCCTCGTCGAGAGTCTAGTCGAGTTAACGCGAGGCGAGGCAGCACACGAATGCATAGTCTACACTCTCGTATAGTCTCGTGAATCACTCAGTTGTTTCAAACCAGACAAGCACGAGACAGCGCGAGAATGTAGTTGATGAGCCTCGCCTCGTGGCACGTGTCCTTTGACTCGCGACAAAAAAAACCGACACCGAACGGAGCACGCACGAGGCAAGGCGAGACGAGACGAGACGACACGAGTGAACCGACTACACTCTCGTGCTCGCGTTACCTCGCGTCGCCTCGGCGAGAGTGTAGAGCTAGCATAACATTGTGTTACAGTGAAATTTTACATACTACAAAACAATTATTTAGCAAATTAAAGCAAACATATAAAATAAACAATTTAAAAATAAAATTATGTGTACGGAGAACATTTTTGGGTTATATAAGAGTTTTTAAATTTAAAATTTATATTTTTTTATAATACTATAAACAATTTAAAAATAAAAATTGAATGAAATTAAATGTTTTGTAAATTGCATGATTAAAAATGAATCAGAATATAACATTCATTATAATTATACCTATTGGTACTAGAGATTTATTAAAAACAGGTTAAGTGTACATAAATAACAAAATAAATAAATTTCATAGCTAAATACATAATAGAAATAATTAGAATTTAAACGTAAGTACTGTTCAGAAAAAGCAATTCATAAGGAAACTAAAGAAAATTTATTCATCTAGCAAATTGTTTTGATTTCAAATAGTTGCAGCTCAATATTTAATGCATTATCAACGTAACAGTCCTAGCAGACAAAAAAAAATAATATTCCGCACAACTTCTGTAACAGTTTCCTACTGCTTCTCTGTTTCGTCGAAAATGCAAATAAACGCAATACTCACGAAAAATTTGGACATTATGACGGGTGACTGAAGCTCACAGGTTTACGGGAAAACAATCCGAAATCTAATGGCACGAAGAGATTTTACGTGAGTGCGATATCACGTTCTAGCGTCAGAGTAACTCAGGGCCTACTGAGCACGGACTGGACGCGCAAGAACAGCATCGAACGGTAGTACGAAAACAATTTGACATACGAAATATATACGTATCAGTGTAAATCTAATATGTTACGTGATAAAGGTTACGAACGTATTAGGTCGTAAACGAGAGGAGACGAAAAAATAAACATTCGATTCGTATTTCGTACTACCGAAAAATCGGACGGACGATAATGAAAAAACCGTTAAAAATACTGCCGTTGTAGTCGGTAAACACAACGAATCACAGATATCATCTGTTCCTCTCTCACTTTCCCTCCATCCATCAACAGATCAAAAAGCCGTCGAGAGAGGAGGCTCCCAGTGTGACCAACAAAAAACGTCGGAACGACGGATCGCGGTTATCAAACTGCAGCTGCGTTGACTTCTATTTGATAAACGCAACGACTAGATTATGTGCATATCACTATTTTATTCACAATAAACACAATTTAATCTTGTGAGCAGTATATTATTACCAATAAGTTTTTAAAATATTTCCGTGATCAGTCGAATTATTGCTGATACTTTATTTGATCTTTGGTTTTTTTAAAGCGCTAATTGTTTTTAGTTCGTTTCGATTGTGCTTATTTGATTAGCACTTGACAAGAAAGAGTACATGCGCTAATTAAGGATATTACTAAAATTGTATAAACTCCTTTCAGTGATTGTACGACAAATCAATCTTTTTATAATGTTTAAAAACGAATTCCGTATTAAATCAAGTACTCCACTAAAGGGCGCTGATCAGTAAGTGTTAATCATTGAGTATTATTAGGATTTCTGTTAATTTAATCATTATATTTTAGGAAGAAACTGAAATCTGCTATCTGCAAGTACTTTAATTTATCTAATGAAACTTTGGATGAATTTTTAAATCATAAACAATTAATACAGTTGAAAGCAATAACGCATTCTAATGACATAGTAAAGATATTCTGTGCTCAAGATGTTGCAATAGTTTTTGAATTTAAAGGAAAATACTATCCATCGCTGTTCATGATTTGGACATTTCCTCAAATCTTTCCTAGGTTGAAATCAGACAGTAATTTATATTCCAAACTTAAGACATCAACAGAATTAACAATAAAAGACTTAAATTCCATAAATCATGGGATAAATAATGACCATGTCCTAACATCATTGCCTGTTGATCAATGTGTGAGTTTGTGTACTAACTCTTGTCAAAAAATTCTTGGTATAGGGAACTTGATTATGGATGGTAATTCAATAAAAGAACATGAGCCAAACCGAGATAAATGTTTGAAAATAATGCATTTTTATGGAGATGAACTTTATAAATCGCATATATTGCAAATTATACCAGATGTCATTTCAACCATGGAACGTGAGTTTGTCAATGCTCCTGTATTAAATGATAGTTTACAAGTTCAGTCTGAAGATAATCAAAATATTATTGAAAAAATGGATGAATTACTAATGAATTGTTCATTAAAAGCATTGAAACATTCTATTACAAAAGAAATGTTACCAATTTTAGCTAGTACATTTTATAAAAAGTATGTAATGTCATTTTGTCCAGAAGGAATAGAGTTAGATATAAAAAAAACCAGTTTCAAAAAATTATCTACTTTTTTACAATTATTGGATGAAGAAGGTATAATAAAATTTAATGTTGGTAGTAATGGCATTGCTGAAATAGTTCGTATTATTCATACTAATAGTAGGTTTCAAGATGAAAACCTTGAAGATAATACAGAGAAAGAAAATGTTGATCAATTTTCACCTCCAGTAAAAGAAATTCATGTAGTAACACCAGGATTATATCCCATATTTTCAGAATTTCTTTGTCGGTAAAATTATTTACTTTTTAGCTGTTGATTAAACTTTTGTTGAGTATTAATTATTTGTATATTTTCTTCTATGTTATAGCAAAGGAGATGAACTATCAATACCCACTATTCGAAGATATGTTACAGAATACGTAAAAAAATATGAATTGCAAGATAGCACTGATCCTTCGTATGTATTTTTATATTTATGATTCTCAGAGTTAAAATGTATTAGACGATTGAACCATAATAATTTTTTAGTTTCTTATCTGTAAAATATTAACCTAATTATATATTTTTGATAAATTTGAAATGAAACATTAGGTTTTAATTTTTAATAATCATAATATTAATATATTCTTTTATTAATATTAATGTTCTACTAACTTATTTTAATTTATTAGATTAAATAGAAATTAGCTTAAATTAAATTGTTATTATTAGATATATTTATATATTCAATTGTTTTTTATTTTTTAAATTTATAATATAGACTAATTTTCATAGAAAAAATTCAGGTATAGCTTATAGATTAAATAAAAAAATAATTATAATTTTTTTAGTATTAAAAAGTATTAATTAACTCTGAATTAATGTTGTTTTGAAACTATACTCCGTGCCACGAGAGAGTGCGACTGGGAGGCGACCAAAACGTGTTCATTTCCGCGCATCCCCACCACATTCCTGTCATGGTTACTACCGTCGGTATGTGTCGATCGCTGTCGTACCGTTGTCGAACGACGTTGTTGTAATATACATCTAATATATTAGATGCGCGTGGCGGTCGCACTCTCTCGTGGCACGGAGTATATATAGTATTTATCAATTTTAACTGGCGTAAAAGCGCAGAAGATGTATTTGTGTATAAAATATTTGATAAATATTGTATTATATTTTTAAACTTCACTATATTTACAAATAGTGATGTGAGATTGATTTAAAGAAAAAAGAACTTTTTTAAAAATTTAAATTTTTATATTTAGCAATATTCTATGTATTATAAATTAAAAATAATTGTTTAAATTTTTTATATGAATTTATATTTAATAGAAAATATTTTTTTAGTATGGTAAATACAAATGATGTATTAAAAAAAATTCTATCTCAAAGAAAAGACAAATCATCTATAACTTTTAAAGAACTAATTGAAGAAATAACGAAATTGATGCATAGAACTGAAATTGCTGTTCTTAATACTGAAACAAAAAAGAACTTAAAGAAAAAAATTAATAATATTGAAATGACTGTCAATAATAGAAGTGGAAATAAGAAGGTAAATTTATTTATTAATTTTTATTTTAAACAATGAAAATTAGTATTAGAAATTCACTGTATAAAAAAATGTGTTATGATCATTTTTTGGTATCTATAATATTACTTACTGTAATTACAGTATACTATATTTCATACAATTTCATCAATTAATAATTTTTATTATTTTTGAATATATAAAAAAATTATATGCATAATATTATAACACTATTTATTTAAATAATTTCTTAATATCAAATATCTCTTCATATTACCATTAAACTATTTTTATCAATATTACAGGTAACTCTAGTCAATAATTTAGAGCTCTATGGTATTGATGTTATAAAATTCAGTAAAGAATGTCAACATGGTGTGGCAGCTAGTACAACTATCAATGATATTCCAAGTGCACAAAATAGACAAGTTCAAATTCAGGGTTCTCAAGTTCTTTTTGTTTATAAATTATTAACAGGCAAGTATTCAATAACAGCATTATTCATTATCTAAAGATTTTAATGTTAAGAATATGTAATTTTACATAAAAATTTGTAAATTAATTGTTGTTTTGATAAGAATAATTCAAAAACACTGTTAAATTACTATAATAATTATTATGTAAAAATCTTACCAAGACTTTTTATAAGCTGCTTTCACTTAATGCATTCTTGTAAAACAATTTTGCATAGCATACTTAATTTAAAAGATATTTATTTTTTTATGAAACTTATAATAATTCTTTTAATTGACATTCTTAACATATTACAAAGTAAAGTTATATATCCTTATGAATATTAATATTTTTTAAAAACTTTAATAATAATGAAAATAAAAAAATGTATCATTTAATGATGTTTTTAAATCATATATTATAAATTTATTATATCGTTTTAAAATCATTATAATATGAAACAAGTTTATTAATTTATAAAATTAGTACAATATATCCTTGTCAGATATAGAAAATTATTTATCTAACAATTTGACTTATTTTACATAATATTAATTAATTATATTTTGCTTTAATACTTAATTTTATTTTTCAGATCAATATAAAATTCCTGTTAAATTCATTAGAGGACATGAAAACTATTTAAAGAAACCAAAAAAATAATTTGATTTTTATAAATCTTATTGTAAAAATAATTTGTAAAATTAAAATAATTAAAATGTTTTTATCATATATAAGTTATTTTCATCTTCCAAATAGAATATTTGAAGTGAACATTCGTTAAGGTAAACTTCTTTATATTTTATTTAAGTTAGTTATGTGGTTGTTTTAATATTAATTCTTGTATACATTTGAAAATAGATGAATTATGATTTTATTTACCAAATTTGAGACTTAGACTAAGAGAGTAGTAAACATAATATATACATAATCTTATGTAGAATGATTATTATTTTTTAATATCTTGAGTATAATTATGATTATAAAAATATTCATGTATACTGACTTAGAAGGGGAGTCCCCTTCTATTTTTAAAATAATGCAATACTTTTAATTTTTCTAAATGGGACACTACAAATGGTACAGTCAGGATTTGAAGGAACATTTATTTTTATTATGTGTTTAGACTCCTATTTAATTATATTGCAAGTTAAGCAATATATATATATATATATATATATATATATATATTTCTTTATGACATCAAATGTTCAGCAGGGAAATAGATTAATATGGTTCTATCATAGACCTATTACTAGTTAATAAGTCTATGGGTTCTATATATACCTATACATTTACAACAAATAGTAACATAATGAATATTTAATTTGTCATTCTATAAGAATATTAAAAACACAAATAAATTATATTATATATATATATATTTTACCTTGGTATTCAAATCCTCCTGTCATTACTCCTATGTTTATTAATTATAATTAGAGAATGGAAATTGATCTCCAAAATCAATTTATATATTTAGGTTTATGTATTATATTTTTATTTTCTCAAATAATGTACTTAACTTTTCACATTGAATTTTTATAATTGAAAAAAATGTACCGAAGAATAATAAGTCTTACAAAACCATATCATTTTTTTAAATGATTATTACATTAAAACAAACGCATTTTAAATATGTATAAGTTTAATCATCGTTATTATTATAATTATTAATTAATCAATGAATTTGTTGTATAGTAAAGTATACTATTTTCCGCTAGTTTTTAACTAGTAGTATACATAGTGTCATGTATGTTGTATTTATTATATGGGAAAAATGAATAATTATAGGTTCCTTGTGTCTTCTAACAACACTTCGGAAAACAAAATAAATGGTTCCTGATTGTATCAATAAAAATCATTCCTATATCATTTTTATTTTCATATCCCTGTATTATCCAATATACATTCATACAGTATAAAGGGTTTATATAGTTTTACTATTATTTATTACCTAATTTATTATTATTTTATTGCAGTGGCAAGAGCACGTTCAGGAGCGAATTTAGGATTCTGATTGAAAGGACCATCAAACATCAATAGAGATTATGTCTCTTTTCAAAAGTATTTTTAAAAATGTGCAAAAGTTTCTATTTAATTCAAAACAGTAGCAGTGTATTTAAATTTTAACTACTATAGCCTATAGGTAAGACCTGTTGTAACGTTATCCTACAACTTACAAGCTAGATATTATGCATAATTGTATTTCATTTATACTTAATAATATAGTATTTTATATTTTGTGTGCCATAATAAAAAAACTATTGTAAAATGATTATACTATATAAATTAAGTTTGTTCTATAAATAACTATGTTATTAAAAAAAATGATTAAAAAATATTTATACCAAAAGTGTTTGTTATATCTACATGCACATTATAATGTACACTTAACCCGTATCCCATAATCATAGATTATTGAAAAATACAAATATTTTTCAATAATCTGTGACACGTTTCAACAAAAGTAATAAACAATAGATAAATTTTGTGATTATTTTAGGAGGCTATGGCAAATATTGAAATACGAAATTTCAATGATTTTTACTTTTGAATTATAACTGGAAAAAGATAATATTATATAATTGAATGAAACAAAATCGATAAAGTATTTAAATAATAGTACTGGTATTTAATTTTTAAATACAAATATGTCCACATAATTTAAAATCCATTCTAAATACTTAAATCAAAGAATTAATAGTATTTAAATATATTTCCTGAAATACTTTACAAGACTAAAACAAAGATCATGATGTATTCAAAAGTACAAGAAATTATTATTACACACAAAATCACAAAAAATGATTATATAAAACAAATCGCATGAACTTCACCCATATTAGACAAATATTTTTAATCAGGTTCGGTTCGTTCATCATCAGTTTTGCGGGATCCCAAAATGGCTGGATACAGTGAGAGTGCGATAACATCTAAAATAAAAACATTAATATTTTATTTTTCTGAGTGCTGAGGATATAAAATATGTAAAATTAAATTTCATACTTATGAAATAGTTATGAACGTCAAATATGTAGAACATTAATTTCATTTTCCTAAAATTATCAATACAAAAAATTATTTTTTTTTTCTTAGCATATAACATTGGTATACAAAGATAAGCAAAATTAAATTAAAATATACATATAAAATAATGTTAATGAAATAAGTAACAATACATATTTGACTTATGATAATGATAAATCAATAAACTACAATTATAGTAGTAATAAGGTGCTATAAGACTGCGGAGCCAATTTAGCAATTTTTGATTGCCTTTATGTAGATGTAGACCGGCTGTTTCTTTGCTAAACGTTGTTTCCGAACACTTCTCAATAATATATCTAATAGTTTGAGCCTGACTACAGTTTCAAAGAGGTGAGTCAGCCATTTTCCATGTATGCATTAAATAATTGCACCTACCTTTTTTTTTTTTTCAATGAACCGAGGACCGGGTGGGTACCGTTTTCACATTACAACCACCGATTGCATCTACCCTATCCAGTTCTTATGCACAATCATTAAATTCACAGCATTTTGTAGTATGTGTTAAATTATGATAGATAAAAGTTTAAAAAATGCTCTCAGTTAACTCTTAATAACTGATAGGTAGATCTGTGTAGGCAGTGCTATCATAATTGCCAATAATGTCTTAAGGCAATAACTTTTGACGCTACCTCCATTCATCCCATTTTTTTTTTTTTGTAAATTTGACTTCTCATTTTCGGCATACAATTTACCACATTCCTTTCTTATATATGTTTATTATTTAATAATCAAGTTATATATATATATATTTACTTATTTATTATTATTATTGTAGTAATATTTATTTTGTTTTTGATGTTATTTCAAAATTGACATTTCATTATTTTAGCTAAATAACAGAAAAATTATTTTTTATCACAAAACTATAAATAAATTGAAGTGTTTGTATTCATAAAATAAATTGCATATAATTATCAGTTCTATTTAATAATTTTTTTCTTCTTCGTAGTTGACGACATTTAAAACCACACTGCACATGCCATGTAATTTTTCCCTAACCTTCGCTTGGACTTTCCAATCAGTTATATAATATCAATATAAGCATTCTGGGTAAATAATACAATTACATTTTATATTTATAAGACAACATAATAATAATAAAGAATAATAAAAATGTTTTTTTATAAATGTACAATATATAATAAAATATAATATTGGGACATTTAAACATTATGTATAAAAGTTTCTAAAATTAAACAAAATCAATTTTCCTTGAATTAAGTTTTGCAAACTTTTCAACAATAAAAATGTAATTCTACGTTTCTAAGTAGGTAGTTTATATATATATACAATTACCATGATAAGTAAGGTTTCTTCACTGAATTATCCGAATTCATTCGAACTAATTTATTATTAAAAATGAGTAAAATTGATTATGAGTTGATTATAACATAATATAAAAATGATAATATTATTCATAATAATTTAAATATAATGAATATTTTATTGCATTTGCTAATTGTTGTAGGATACAAATAAAAATAGCAAATGGAGATATACATTTGTTTTATGTAGGTACCAGGGACTCATCATTATTAATACATCATTATTATGATTAATTTATCAATAATATTCTATTATACTATAATATTTATACATGCAGACATGTAACACATTATTTATACATTTTCATAATTAATCATTAAGACCCGGAACTTGACGACCTAAAAATCTTTAAAATATGTTAAAATGACTAATAAACAACAAAAAATGACCATAAAATACCAAAAATGACTAATGGTTTATGACAACATTTTTAAAACTTTACGTTTTAATAAATGTATGTATCATAAATTGTTATTATTATTAATTTAGTTTTTATACATTAAATATGATTTTATTACTTAAAAAATTTAAATTTAATTATTTACAAAATTACTTGTAAACAATAAATGTGTTACATGTACATGTTACATTACACAATTAAAGTATGTTTAATATTTTCAAATAGAAAAAATCGTCGATTGTCTGATAATACAATTTTGTAGGTCGAAAAACTTCTTTCGACTTCCACAGATGTAATTGACGCATGTTAGAAAAAAATTAAATCATCTGATAATCCTTTTTTTTTCACTTCTTGTCATTGCAATATTTTTTAAATAATCTGGATTGTTTTGTAACCACTATTTTTTTTTTTTTTTATATTATCTTATATTTATTAATAATAATATATATTGTGTAGTTTGAAAAATACGTATCTTAGATATTTCAGTATAAAAGAAAATTTAATATTTACCTATATAAAATAAAATGCTAAGTTTTTCTTTTAATCATTAATTTTTATAACGTCCTCTAAATTTATAATACTTAGTAAGCCCTAAGGCACTTGCTCTATTCCCCCCCTCCCATTGGGACGGATATGTGTGGAGGTAATATATACTAAGTATTGAGATATCATTAGTAGATGTCTCTTTTCCATTTGGAACTTTAGGCACGTGTCTAGGGCCCCGAGATCAGTGGGGTCCCGTAGCTCCTGCTAGATCACCAACCGATAATCGATATTTGTTACCTAAAGATAAACTTATTTCGAGAAAAATCAAAAGATAATGGCTAATAGAAATAATAATAATAATAATTAAGGAACGGATTTGAATACAAATTGCATTTTATTCTGAATGTTCGAAAATATTTCTTTCCAAGCACAAAGATCATTTCATACATCAAGGAATTAAAAAATGTAACTTTAATTTTGCATTTTTTTGCATTTTTAAGAATTTTGCGTTTTAGATCATTTTTTGACATTTTTAATGCATTTTCATGTTTTTAAGTCTTTATATATATAATTTGTTGTTGAAATTATACGAATTTAAAAAATATACATTAAAAGTACATTGTTTAACATTTTTCATTTTGTCTAGTAAATTTATTTTTAAATTTACCTCAATGACTTATGACGTCGAACGAGATTTTAAGTATATAAAATGACACTCGCGGATAACCGTAGAAGATTTTTGTTCGAACCTATTAGAATCATGTTATTGTTTAGTGTACCTAAGATAATAAACATGTGAAAAAACTAAATTACATTTCAACTATATATAATTATTAGTTATTAATTAATAATTCAAAAAATTTAGATCCGTTTATGTATCCCGTCTAAATTACTTATTACAAGTACCTATCACTTTAATCTATACTACACTTACATAATTACTACGTTTATTTAAATCATTACAAGTCAAAATACTTTCATTATTTCTACTGCTCTTAGATATAGTTAGCAGTAATTATTTATATAAAATTAATAACAATAATAATAGTCATAGTTTTTAAACTTTTTATCGCAGGTAAATATTAATTAGAAATTATTATTATATGTTACTCAAGTAAAATAATTATTCGTAATCATTTTCAAACATATCTTATAATTGACGTAACTATTTATATTTTTTATACTCACATTAAGTAAAAAAATAAAATACTAATCAGAATTCTCAACAGCCAAATAACATATATTTTAAAATTATATTTTTTTATTTATTTTATTTTTATAGGTATCTAGTAAATAAAATGTTCGCTTATTCCTAGAATTTATTGAACTTATTTAAAGTTAATTGACTCAAGAATTTCATGATAATCAATTAAATTATTGCCTGATTTACTCTCGACCCCGCAGAGGATAAAAAGGTTCTTAGTCATAAAAGATACGATAGTATAGGATATATTGTATAAAAACAAATTACATGTATATGTATTATTAGAGATATTATATACTCTATTATTATTGTAATAAATGTATTTTTTATAATGCTGTAAAATCAATATTTTTTTAGAAAATTGTAAGTCCCTCCCCAACAAAAAAATTGAAAATACGCTACTGGTCTTGCGTGTATTTATATTTGTAAGTAAACTAATACGCTTACGCGAATCTATATTAAAATAATAAAGCTCATATTAATTGCTAAATATGTTTACCATTTACTCGTTGATATTATAATTTCTTGGTCAATTGTAATTTATAAATACTATTTTTTATAATACTTTACTTTATATGAATATTTCATATTTTTACCAAATCAAAAATAACTAGTTGTCCGATTATGCAGCTAAACCGCTGGTTATGATAATCGGTTTTCTACATATTAATATTATTTTAATTATTATTATTGGTAGTAGTGCTACATAATCAGTGGCGGATCCAGGGCTTAGTTGTGCAGGGGGCAAAAGTCCCATATCATTTACAACATATACACAATTTCTTACAAATTTATATTTTATAGTACATTTTATAAAACAAAATCTTAACGTCGCTATTTTTTATTGGCGAAATGGTCAATGTACCTAACTGTAACTGTAACTCAAGAAATATGAATATCTATGATGACATAAAATATAAGACAATTTGGGCATTTGGGGGGGCAAATGCC